>VXBJ01004141.1:622900-633889 GCA_013400055.1 Nycticryphes semicollaris
AAAAAAAAAAGAATAAACATTTTAATGTCTTTAAGGATTATTCTTTGGTCTGTTTAAAATATGAGGGTTTGGTTTCTGTTTTTAAAGGAAATAATTTCAAAAAATCAAACTAAAATACATGTTACTTAAGATTGAAATACAGTATTTTTAAAGTGCAAAACATGCATACTTTCCTGAATATGTGACTCTCTTTTCCAGGTCAACAGCACTGTCTCTCTTTCACAAAGCAAGTTAAAACAGAAAACTGGAAACAACCATTTCCAACATCAACTTAACCTCCATACTTTAACAAAAGGAAGAACTATAAAGTTGATTAAGGAAATAATACAAGAACTAAAAACAATGATAAAGTTTTATGGTCCATATGTGCCTCCACCTGGTAAGGCCTTAAAAGCATCACACAAAATCCAATGCCTCAGAGATCAGTAAGAGTACTGTGATACCTCCTTACAAAAGCATGTCACAGTGAAGTTGTTTACCTGAAAAACACAAGTCTCTAGTCTCAGCTGTGTTGTTTCACAATACCTCAAGTGTTGACAAACTCCCAGGGATCCAAAGTAGGACCCACCTGGACAACACCCTTAACAGCATGCTTTAATTTTTTGGCAGCACTGAAGTGGTCAGGTAGTGGGACTAGATCATCATGGTAAGTCCCTTCCAACTGCAAATATGCTATTCCATCAGAAAGCATAGTTTAGGAAGCCCCCGAGTAGCCTGAGTGGTAAGAAAAAAAAAAAATAAAAAAAGATTGAGTTCAACCCAATTCAGCAGAAATACTTCAGAAAATGGGATTTTCTGCAGAATAGAAAACCTGATTTTTAGGCAGCTTTTTTTGCAAGCAGGAGGAAGAAGCAGTTCCTTGCACCAGTTTCCTGACAGGCAGTGGACAGCCCAGAAGTTACATATATTATCCTTTGCTAAGACCTTTGACTAATACACCTAAGACTGAACAGAAATCCTGACACTAAGGAGGACTGTCCACAAGCATGTATTCTGCAGGAGACAGAGCCTTCACACATCTGAGGAGCCAAGGAAAAAGCACTAAACACCTCCTGGGTACCCCCATCCAGGCTTCAAGCCCAAGTCCAACTTAGAGAACTTATACGAAGCTACAAGGGAGAGAAAGAAGTGGGACACGTTAACCTGTATGGTCCTTCCCAAGATTCTTCAAGCCAACAGCCCACCACAGCCACCTTCAAGGTAGGATGGAAAGCTTCATTTAGGACATGCTTTGTTTAGTTTGGATGACCAAGTTGCTGTGCAGCTTCTGGGTAATAAAGATGACTTCAGTAAGACAAGATCAGTAAAGTAGCTGAGCATCAGCATTGCCCTTGAGATTACCAAATAGAAGCACGTGCTCCACATGAGCATAAACTCATGTCAGTGGTGGTGACGCAAGCTTTAATGGCACTGAGATTCAGTGAGGCTCTTCTGGACTCACTGTTCCTGAAAACTTTTAAAGAAATAAGGAACTGCCTGTATTTTCATATGTATAACAGTATGCCTGTAACAGGCCATCAATCAAAAGATTCCTACCATTTGACTGACTTGTGCAGCACAGAGAATTACTTGCACTAGAAAAATCCCTGTGCATGCAAAGCTCAGCATCAGCCCCAATACCTTGGTTCTCAGTTTCACAGCCAGCAGAACATGAGGCTAAATTCTGCACTCAGTTCTGCTGTCGTCAACCTTAGGGTGGTACCACAGAAAGGATAATTTAAATCAAAACCAGTATTTTCTTACTATAAATAATTAAGATTTTAAACACATTCTGTTCTTTGTCTCTGTATACTGCCCACGGCTGCATGCTTGCATTACTTCAGCATGTCAAGCTTGTCCTCACTATTTCTGGGAACCTCCTAATCAAAGGAGATGGAAAATTCAACCCTAGCTTCAATTTAAAAAAAAAAAAAAATGAAAACAAAAATATCAAAAACACACACCAAAGGCTAGCTATTCTTGGATGTTGACTTTTTGGGACAGGAATGCATAATAACATAATATACACAGTTTTCCTTTAGGTAGGAGAGACTGAAACATATTACTGAGAGATGAATCATGCAAATTATATTGACAGGTATAGCTATCTGGTGCTATGTTTAGTAGTAATGGCAGAGACACAGGTTAGAAGTGTACTTAATAGCCATTATGAAGATGTGGTGGACACTATGTAGCAATTTTAATAGCAGTTGCTAACACAAAAGCCTCAAAGCTATATGATTTGTACCAATAAACTTCCTTCAAAGCAGCAGGAATAAACTCAAAGGTAAATAAGCTACAACCGTTTGTCATTTTAACACTTCCTCAAACCAATATGAAACGAGTTCTTCAAACCTTTACAACTTCTTAAGTAGTCAATAATTAAGGTCAAAAGGCATTTAAATAGCTCTTACACCATATAATTGGTATTATTTCCATTGTGTTTTCAGTTAGGTAAGGTATTAAAGACCTGGCCTTTGCCTACTGACCAAATGATACATTTGCCACCTCAAGTGCAAATCCAGAGTACCTCCACAGGCTTTATTTAAAATCTTGACTGGAAGATGAGACTCAGGACGGCAATTTTTAACTCCCCTGCTGACTTCTCCCTCACTTCTCATATGGCTACAATTTGCAGTATGTAATTTCTCCACTGGGATGTACCAATTGGAATAAAAAGTTTGAAAATTAACGGCTGACTTCATCAATGCAATTATTTGATAATGTATGGTACTGGTTAAAGGCAATCTCAGAATACCAGGAACACTGGTTAATACTAAATGGGAATACAAGTTCAAGGCTAGAAAATATCTCAAAAGCTCAGATTCAGCCTTCAAGGAGATCAAATATGCTGGAAATTTTACAGAAAGCAGGTCTTGCTGAGGAAGCTTATTCTACCATCAACCCAGTTATGCCGCAATGGCTTGTTAGTATCAAATTAGGAAATCCAAGTCTTCCTTCATGTACAAGTAATTTCTTTTTTCTCCATGTACTAGAAGGTACTGGATCCTATAGTTTTACTCATTTTATTAGCATTACTGCTGTTTCCCTCTCAATTACAGTGTGCTGAAACCAGTAGCATTTATAAGACTGAATCTGGGGTTACTCTAAAGCAGCAGTGAAATGGGCACTTTCGCATTACAGCAAGCGCAGCATATGCAAGGTTTCTCAAGCAAATAATGAGCTCATAATGTACATCTTTTCCTAGACAAAGTTTCAGAAAACTAAGCTGAATCTCAAAAAAAACCATCACCCGTGATGAAACTGAGTAATTCTCAACATCTAGAATATTTTGGTGTTTTGTGTTTGTTTCTTAGCATTCTAAAGCCACTGCTGCAAGATATTATTACGTGAAGGTCAAACAAGCTTTACATTTACTAAAGCTTTCCCCCAAAATACACATTCAGGACTGCACATTAATAAAGGATGAAGCTCTGAAGGCTGTCCTTCAAGACAGAAGTGTATTTCTACTGATGAATTTCATACAAGTTTGATCTTCCAAACTGCACAGTCACCTGTAATTCCATGCCCACACACTGTATGAATCACAGCCAAATTCCAGTCACAACATCTGGGCCCAGCTCTTCAATGCCCCAAGTCAACACTCAAGATATGAGAAGTGGATACAGACCAGTGTGTGAATAGGAGGAAGAAAAGGCAGGATACAGAATTCAGAATGGAATTTAGTGTTCAAGGCCTTCAGTAGGGTCATGTCAGAAACCGACATCAGCTCAAAGAGACTTCAAGGTCTCTAGTCCAACTCTTGCTTGAATAGGGACTACCACAACACTAGTGCACATCCACACCCAACTAATAACCCCTGGCTGGCTGGATTTGGAGAGAAAAATGAAAGTCAGTGATAGCACTATGTTGAAGTAAGCATGGCATAAGGTATTTAGTGACCAGTCTTCCTGAAGAAGCCTTCTCACTTGTCAGTCTCTTTTGGAGATAGCATTAAATTCAAGGAAAGTGTTTTTGCATTAATAATACATTCTCAGTGACTAAGAAGCAAGGCAACTTTCCCTTATTATACCAATAAAACATTCAGTACTGCTGGCTTTTCTTCCTAAATCCTCCAAGCAGTTACAATCAGTAAATTACCTTTCCCTATTGAAGGCCGATGGTGGATAAAGTCAGTCTAAACCAACAGCTTCCAACAGAAGGATGAAACACGAAACAAAGCAGCACAGCTCAAGGAAAAAAAAGAAGTCTTCCAAATTAAAAATGTTATTCTGTACTTTCCTGATTTCTCACTTTGCACATGCTATTAAAAATAGCAAGTAAGACGCCTTACTTCTGAAAGTACACATCCTGATGCACACACAGCCCTGCCTTGGCCATGTGGCTCAAGGCACACCGCAGTGGTGCTCCCGCACTCCATTGAGCAGCCGTCATCTCAAGCCACAAGATCTCTACTGAAACATGACGACACCATAAATAGCTTAATTCGATCTGAAGAAAAAAAAAAAAAGCCATAGCTTTCAATGTGCATCCTGCATAAATATCAAATCATAAGGTTCATCCAAACCTGGGACCTAGGAGGAGAAACTCAATGAATTAGCAGAATGATTTGTACTCTTAGTGAGTATAAAAAACACTTAGAAAAAGCAGGGATATAGGAGCTATAAAAAAAAAGGAAACAGTTGTGGATCACTGGCAGGAAACTAGTAAACTAATCATTTTAGTATAACAGCATTATTAAAATCCTTGAATGAAAGTATTAATTATTGTGCCCATCAGGAATATTTTTATTGTAAAATTGCCTTTGACCATGCTAATAAATACCAAGCTTTGCATGTAAAAGTTAATCATGTTATCTCATTTATAGGTCAAAAGACACAGACTAAAATAGTTTCCGCAATTCTCCCTAAATAACTAGCTTTTGCCTATCAAGTTTTATGGCATATTAGAAATGGATGTAATTCAGACAGGATTTGAATAGCTGAGTGGATAGAGAGGGAAAGATAAGAGCAGATAAGAAGAATCTTGCAGTAAAGCTAAGCCTTTTGAAAAAGTCTGCTTAAAAATAAAGTTTTTTTTTTTTTTTAATTTCTGCACCCTAAATGAACTAAGGATGAAACAGTTATTTGCAGGTCATTACTCAAAGCATTTACAGGTTATGCTTCCAGCCACTATATGTCTAAGTGGTACATCAGAACAACTTAATGCATCAAAAAATAATCTTATTTTACTCCAGCATTTCATTCAGGCTAAATGCAACTTCCACAGCTCCCACGTAACTTGGGGAAGTGGGGTGGAGGAATTTGTCTGCTTCTTGGGTATTTTAATAATAGCCAGATGATTAAGTTCTCCTCCCATGTTTATAACATTTAAGCCAATTACTAGCATCCTCTTTCCCCTTTTAGTAACATGGTGGGTTTGTAGGTACACAGGAATATGAGCATGGCCACCTTTCCCTCATCGTTACAAGACCCATTAGAGTACAGATACTTTCTAGGGTACAATGTTTACTTCCCCCAGCATCAGATAGGCTTGGGTCATCCTCTCATCCAGCAGCTGCAGATACCTGCCCACAGTATTTCAGCAGCTACCAACTGATGGTTAATAAAGGTATTAGTCTTATCTGCTCTTCTAGGTGGCAACACATAACTAAGGCTTGCTCATTTGCCAGTCCCACAGAGCAACCTGAGCTCTTACCATACTTCAGGACACAGTCATATTTGTGTTGCGTTTAATGTGATTTCTAATGCAAGAAAAACAGATATTTCACTTGGCTTTCTGAAATGCATTGAAGAATAACATGCCATGCAGTGCTAAGCTTCATGCCTTACACTCCCCTCCCGCTTCTTCAGCAGAGACAGAGTCTGAGGCACAAGAACAAAGAAATCCTCACAGCACCTCAACTCCAGCCTCAGGGATAAGGTGTTAAGGTCAGGCAACTGAAGCGTTTCCTTGCCATGCAGAAAGCTGCTATCCATATGGAAACACACAGCCTGAGGCACAGGAAGGATAATAAAATAGAAGTAATAATCAAATCAGACCACGTCCTCAAACATGCTGCCCTGTGTCAAACCTCAAGCAGCCAGTTTGAGAACTATTGACCTCAGTAACGTGTCCTGGATGTCACACAGCCCAACATTGAGAAAGCCAAAGAGCCAGCAGCTATGTTCTCTATGGAAAATGAGCTGCTCAGAGAAGCCTTTTGCCATCTTGATCGAGGTAGAAGCATTCCCCAAAAACGGGAACAGTTTCATAACAAAGTGACCATGCCAATACTGGGTTTCCATCCCAAAGAAGTAACCAAGATGACATGTGTGACCAAAGTAAACAGCATTACTGTTGAACACATGTTATAGTATGTGCTGCAGACTCACCTCCAACAAATACACAACTTGGCATGCATGAGAAGGTAGGTTTTGACTTGAGCATCCCAAACACCTTCAGGACATGAACTACAACTGGGATCACAAAGACCTTTTCTTTGATCATTGAAGAAAGCCACGAAGGTGCTTTCTTCAGCAGTCTGAAGCACAGCAATCTCCACATCTGCATGTCCTCACTTGCCACCCTCTCTCACCTTGCCCACAAAGCCCATCTGCAATGTTAAGATTCATCAACTTTTGTTGGGTTTTGATCACAAGTTCTTCAAGGTGAAGATTCTGTCCTTTACAGGCATAGCACACAGGCAGCTGCACAGGGAAAGCTGGTCTGTGACACTGGATCTGGCCAAGGAGGCTTCAAAGCGGCTCCAGGGAGGAGAGGTGGATCAAACCACCCTGCCCATTATTCACGTATCCCCAAGACAGCAAGATGCAAACTGCTCAGATTGGTTGCCAGTCTCAAGAAGGGAAACTACATGGCCTAGGCTATTTGGATCTCATTGCTGTTTCACAGGACTCCATTTAGCATGTCTGTGAACAGCAGCATTGTGGTTTCTCTGCAAAAGGCCTGCTCCCAGCCTTTGTGACTGGAAAGAGAACATGACTCAGATTGCACTATTGTGGCAGCACCTCCCTGGGACAGTCATTCTGCAGAGATGTCCTCTGCAGACATCTCCTCAAAGCCCAGCTGCCTTGGGACTCTCCAGCAGAGAAGAGCTGTAAGACCAGATCCCCTGGCTTCTACAGCACAGTCTTCTGAGCATGATAATGGTGTTCCTGAGGTAAGACCCACTGCATGGACTATATCTCTCCAGCCTGACACTACTATCCAACAGGGCTTGACCAGGCTTAGAGGACTGACAAGAGCACTTCCAGATCTCAGTGGGGTATGTATCAACATGCTTTAGCTTTACTGTCCCAGTAAACCAGCTAGTAAGAACAAGTCCTGCTGTATTTCCCAGGTGACAGCATGTATCCTGTGCTGACAGCAGCCTGCCCCACACCCACATGGCAAAACCTCACCAGGGCCACCAGCACCAACTACTGACCCTCCAGGGAGCACTGAGAGCACCAAGAACTTGCTGGCAGCATTCCCATTTACCCTCATGCAACACTGACACATCAAGTCCCCACCACTCCCCACCTCAAACAAGGTGAAAATAGCAATAGGTCTGTTCTCCCTCAGTGCCAAAAGGGGATTTCCCTGTGTCTTCAAAACTACAGAAGAGGATATAGCATCTTTGGAGGAAGGGAGTCCTCCTTGCAGCAAGGCCAGCCTGCAATCCCTCTCTTATGTCCAGAAGCCCAGGGATACTTCCCACACTGTGCAGCTTCACTCTTGCTTGGCTGGTTTCTTTCCCAGTCTCCGAGTCTGAACATCACTGTGTGACATACCTTCCCCTGCTAAGCATCTTTCTGACTGTGACTGAAGAATCTGGCAAATGACCAAATATTCTTTAACCTCCACATTAACTATTGTTAGCTTTGGCAAAGCCCAGCTCCTGGGATGCCTGGAGTGGTATCGCTTACTGCTGCAGCCTACAGGAACTGCTGTAGTGGCGAGATTCAGAGAACAGGGATCAGGTAGCAGATGCAAAACAGAGTCCTCACCCACAGTGCCCTCCCTTCCCCCATTGTCTAATGAGCTTTGGGAACAGCTACAACTTTTAAGCTTCTCACTGCTGGAAAACTGGAGTCAGTGAATGTGCAGAACAGAATTAAGTCACAGAAGCCAAATGATGAGGCCAAATGTTACTTTTAGATCACCAAGATGTGCTGGTAGCACTGCAGATCCATGGAGTGCTACAATTATTTATCTTTTAGGAATAGAGAGAGATGTTTGTCTCTAGCCAGGTTTGACTGTTGGATGGAGGCAGGAGGCACAGGCTGCACCATCATCTCCTCAGCCCACACCAGGACCCTCTTGCTTGCACTTTTACTGCAGCAGTTTTAACAACAAGCTCTTAGTTCTGCATGTCCCTGCATAAAAACTAGAATATGTCCTTCTCCCCACATTCTCCCAAATAAGACCAAGCAGGGCAATCAGTTACAGCTGTTCTGAGCAACACAAAAGAAAAAAAAAAAAGGCTAAAGGTTCATTTCTAAAGAGGGCTGCAATCTTTGCAAAGTATCAGCACCAGCTACATTCAAGTAGACAATCAAATTGTCTTGGGATGGCAAATCCTAGGCAGAAACATCCACAGCACAGCAGTCACCAGGGACAGCTGAATTCAGGGACCAGAAGGTAGGTTTTCTTAAAACAGACTTTATGTTGCTTAATATAGCACACACTCTTCCCCAGTATCTGCATAACGCTGAGTTTGAAACGTTCTAAGATTTGCACTGAAGATGATTGGAGGGGTGGGAGAAGGCTGCAGGAGAAAGCATTTAAACAGCAAGGGATGATTTCAGAGAAACACCATATACAAGCAGCAGTCTCTTAACACAGGGCTCACAATGCAGAGGCCTGGTTAGTAATGAAAAGAAAATGTAAGCAAGACCCTAGTATAGGTGATGCAGCTGCAAGTCCATCTAGGATTAATCACAAAAGCTGAAGATGTGAAGCACTTGGGCTGGCTCATGCCTTCCCTCTGGGGAGACATCCTGCACCATGTACATGTACACAAAGTTAAGTCTCTTAGATTTGTGCGCATCATAGGCTGTCTCACAGTATTCTAACATCAAGCAAGTTTCAAGAATCCCTTCAGTGCCAACACAACTGGATTCCTGCCGTGAGCAGAATTCACCTGCCTTTTCATTTTCCCATGGAGATGCCAAAGTTCCTTGCGTATTCCTTTAAGGTCACCCTTACTTTGGATCTGTCCCATTCTAGTGTCTTGATTTCTGCTGGTTTGATCTGAACAGCCCTATTTCTGCTTAGATAGTGAAAACCCAGAGAGTATTTGTTCCCTACCTCTATCCCATCAAGGCAAATCTCTACCAAGAGCAAACTGCTGAGAATTTTTTTTACAAAAGATAAGAGTAGCAACTCTTGGGGTTGTCTCACTCCCTGGTAGCCCTTCCACCAAAGCCAAGAGCCTGGAAATATGGACTACTGTCAAGTCTTGCAACTAATAAACACAAGTACCAGTGACCCCAAAGGCTGCCTTGTTCAGGTGCTCATTGCCAACTCAGGCAGTGACTGCATCATAACAGTCACTGTTTGCACATGATAGGAATTGGGTGACCCTCTCTTAGGTGCTGCTTTTGCCACCTGCTAGCCAGACCCTTTTTCTTTTCTTTTATCGCAACTGTTACCTCTCTACCCCCTGCAGAACTCCTCCAGCTACATGAACTCCATCAGAAGTTCCCCAGACAGTCTTCTGCCTGCTTGTGTATTGCATGACAAGGCATATAATGTGTTATACTAAAGTCACAATTTATTTGCTTCACTTCAAAACATGTACCAGTAGGACATTCAAAAAGGTAAAGGTAGCCCATCTCAGGTTAACTGTGGAAACGGTGTGGATAGCATAAAAAAAGAGAGAAAAAAGGGGCTAACAAGGCTAACATAACTGCTGTGAGATTTTAATCTCAGTCAAGTCTTTGCAGATACACTTCTTTAAAAAAGGTACTTACCTGTCCTCAAGCCCTGGTAATTCTATCGATCACTGCCCACAAGAAACTGTACTTTATAGGACATACTGCCTCTGTATGATTGAAATAGCTTCCTTCCTTAATCAGCATATAATCAGATATTCCCACACAGGAGAACTATAGCCCTGATTGACAAGATAGTTACAAAAATAAACCTGAGGTTTAAATATAGCTTGCTTGGCTCCCTGGAAGGTATGTAGTATTGTGTTATACAAGTCTACCATCATTTTCCTTGAATTAATATAGTCCATGTTACCCCACTGCCTTGATCTCTATCAATTAAACAGCTACCAGACTTGTGTTATACAGGAGAGCTGGCAGCTCAGGTTAGGTGGGAATGGCAACTAGCCTTCCCTCTGCAAGGACTGATCTCCCATCAATATTTCATTAGCAATTAACATGTACAGATTTGGAGTTCATGTACCAGTTGAATGTGTGATGTCTGATGCAATTGTAGAGGTAGACAGGTAAATAAACATTCAGGACTACATAGCTATGTATGGAACCAAAATATATATGCCCAACATGAAGGGATATATTTGGGCAAGATATATGTCTCTGTATTCAAACACGCAAGCTAAGCAGACAATATTTACTGATTTCCTCTTTCTAGGGTGGATAGTTCAATAGCACAATACTCGTTGCATTTATCCCAATCTATCAGGATGTTCTGATGTGTTAAATATGCAACGTAATGAGGGCAGAGCTCTATAGCCCTGTTCCTCCCATTTCAGGAAAAAAATACAAATTTTAAAACCCATTCTAATTATGAAATGCTTTCCATCTCTTAAAAACATCCCCATTGCTGACTGACTAAAAAACATGGGACAGACCTCATATTTATTATGCAAATCCTTAGCATTAAGAAAACAAATCAACCAACTAACATCTGTCTCACCCTAAAGGAAAATAAATTGAAAAATAAACAAAAAAAAGCAACAACCAAACCACCCTTCACCACACTCCACGATGCAACTGCCGGCAAGGGGAAGGGGAAAGGAAGCACCTCCCGGAGCCCGCTTCCCCGCCGGTGCTGCAATGTCCCCACCACGGCGGCACGGCTCGCCTGCTC
>VXBJ01004141.1:634157-717937 GCA_013400055.1 Nycticryphes semicollaris
CCCCCACACACACACACCCCTTCTCCCCCTCCCCCCGCAACACCGGCCCCGCAGCCCGGGGAGCGCTGGGTTACACAACTGCTGGGTTATGGTGGGGGTCCTGCCGGGGTCCTCCTTCCCCAGCTGGGCACGGAAATCGCCTCCTGGGCTCACGGAGGTGGCATCCGTGCGACACAACACAAAACACATCCCAGCTGCTGCATAAGCACCAGCTGGTTTCTGCAGGTGAATTTTGTGTGTGTGTGTGTGTGTGTGTGTGTGGCATTGCACACTGAGGCACACCCCCAGACCACTGCACTCAAACTGGTCAGGTCAGAAGGATCTCTCCACTCACCCCAGCACCCACCTACCATAAAAGCCAAACTGAGCCCACAGCACCTGCCAACATGGAGAGGATGTCTTAGGTTCAGGCCTTCTCTGGATGTGTCATTTCAGGATTAATTATGCTGATTCATAAAAACATCCACCTCATGGCTTGTTTGTGCTTCTCTGCTTTTACATCCAGCCACTGGACTTGCTCCCTTTGCTTAATAAAATAAGCAGTCCTCTGCTAATGAGAAGTTGATAAAACATTCATAGCAGGATCAAGTCACTTCTTCAGAGAACACAGATTGAGCTCCTTAAGCCTGTCCCTGTAAGGAAGTTTCTCCACACCAGTATTATTCCTGCAGCTCAAGTTCTTGCAGATTTTTCAACTTTGGTACGATGGGGATGTAAAACCAAGTTCTGTGCCTATTTTTATGATTTGTTTTCCTGAAAAAGCAGCTCAAGGCACCCACTGTGCCAGGAGCTGCACATGTAGAGGATAGATGGCTCGCTCCAACACTACATAAATTTCTAAGTACAGGAACAATAGTTCCTCTCTCCTGCTCTTTCCTTACGCATTCTGGTGTTCCTATTCCCCTTCTCATCTGCAGCCCAGAACTGGCAAACCAGTCAGTGGTTACAAAGGTGTTCTCTTGCTCTTGATGCAAGCGACTGTACCCGTACTGCAGACACTGCCCACAGGCTTCCCCATCCCAAAGCACAATCCTGAATTTTGTTATGATCCCCCCCCTCTCCCCCAGCTTCGTAGCTTAGTACACAGCCCAGGTAGTTCTGAACAACACCAGTTCCAATCTCAGCTCCCACCCCACAAGGTAGCAGGGTGCATAAGTTAGAGATGGCATATTAGTGCCCCTGAAAATCAACTAGAAACAGCCCAGCTGAAGACCCACCATATAAAATTCACCTAATAAATGGTTAGGAGCCAGTTGACAAGTCCTACATTATTGTGAAGAATAATATTAGCTTTATTGTATTTCAGGACTGAATATTCAGGTATTATAGGTGAGCTGTGAGTCAAAATGCACTATAGAGAAGTGACAAAGACTTAGAGTTTATAACGGGACTAGAAAGTTGCATTAAATTTCCCATTGTTTCTTCAGTTTCTTTTAAATGGTGGGATCCTCTTTCCTCATTGTTACGGTTTTACCCACCATCAATGCCCAACTGACCAGACTACACTGCCAGGGACAACCTGTGTACTTTTTCTGAAAGGCAAATGAAACAATAACTCTTTTCAATGTCTATTAGTCCTTCTTAATGTTCCAAAAGGCAATCAGAATATACACCAAAGTGCTCAACAACTTCTCAGCCAGTTCTTTTAAAACTCTTGGACTCAAGTTATCAGCTCCTACAGATTGAAACCCGCCAAACTCTCAGAGGCCATTAAGATTCCTGGCATACAATTTCAAGAACAATTTTCAACAGGGAGAAGTGAGAGCAAAGAAACATGCTAACTTTTAAAGTACAGCCAGGCTACTCACCAAGAACAATCTGGGGCACCATTCCTAATACCAGGCACAAGACCACAGAACCAAGAGTATCCTTCCAAAGCTGTGCAATCCTTGGAAAGCTAAGAGCCATCAACTACTCAACTTCATGGGAAAAGCTGAGGAGCAGTTCCTAGTCACAGGCTTCAAGCTGAGGCCCACTGCCATAGGAATACATGAAGACCAAATTTCCCAAACATAGGAAATATATTTTTCCAGTGTCAAAGGGACAACCATAAGATGCTCCCCATCAGCAAAGGAAGGTTGCTTTCTTCTAGGGTTTTTCTTTGTGGAGGTCCTCTCCATGGAGAGGGACGTCAATTAGGACTTCAGAGGGCTGACCCTTACAGAACAAATAAAAAGAAACATTTCTGTTAATTTTTGTTTTCCTTTGGGCTCTGAAGCATTTCTTCCTTTGAGGTAACAAAGGTAGGAAAACAGTTCAAGCAAGACACCCAAACTGACCAATCCACAGATTGATTTTCAGTCACAGTCTGTCAGATCTCTTCCTGGGTCACATCTTTGACAACACAATTTCCCTTCCAGATCATGAAATCACAAGGCCTTAAGACATATGTTCTTGAAATAAAAACCATCTTGAAAAGAGAAGACCATCTGTGTGCAGAGCACAGATGAAGCCCCTTCAAGGCTTCTCTTCACAATATAAAGCAGCAAATTCAAAACAACAAATCCACTGGATATTTTGCCTCACTTACCATTTACAGGTCACCTTCAAACTCTTTATCAGTAGGAAGGAACAATACTGACTGTGCCCTACTCTAGCTTTCAACTGTGCATCCTGCATTAAAGTATCAAGCATCTTGAGTTAGATGACCATTTCCCTTCTAGACCCTCAGCAAAGTCGTATTTGTGTCTCACATGGCTTTGCAAGTAACAAGCATCAAATGAAGATGCACACGTAAATGGCATCTGAGTAATGTATCAAGTTGTTCTCCAAACCGTTGCCCCAAAGCACTGGAGCACTCCAGAGATGCGGATGTGCTGAGCCTGTGCTCATTCCCTTCCACAACTTTTGGGCCAAAATGGAAGGAGAGCTTCTGAAGCACCACTCTCCCATACCATGCTCCTGCCCACCACACGTTACTGGAGACATGCACCAGACCAACTTGCTTTAACAACACTCCTAGAGCTACTTCCTCTTTCCAGCAGGAGCAGGACAAGGTGTATGGAAGTCAAGCTTCTACTTGGCAGAGAAGAACTCAGTCTGGACAAGTGAGAGGGGGCACAGCAAGGGCTTGGCTTGGCTGCTTTCATGTGGTGCTCCAAAGACAGGAGTATTACACAGGTCTCCAGTTCCTGAGGAACCTGCTGCTTGCCTCCATTGACAGGGGATGCTGGGCAGAGCTCAATGCTTGCTGCAATCAGTGCTGCCTGTTCCCTTTCTGCACCCAGCCTCTGGAAGCAGCTGGCTCAAGAGCAACCCTGAGCACAGACATGAAAAAGCCAAGTGGCCATTTCAGCATTGCTGCGGAGAGTAAACCCACGTGATGATCATACATGGTCTCCCAGCTGCTGCTTCTCCTGCCCATCTGCTACCCTGGCACTGTGCCTCCTTCTCTAGAGTGAACCTCCATTCACAAGGACAGAGGCACAAGCCAGCCTGCAAGGTCATGCATGTAGCCACATGCATGCTGCCGTGTCTACATGGGGCACTTCTGAGTGAGGCTGGATGTGCCAGGAGAGAGAAATTCCACCAGTGGTGGGATTTCACTTGCTCAGTACCATTTTCTGGTGATGACCATCTAAACAGTGCTTCTGTGACCAGGTTTGTTGCTATCTCAGAGGCCAGGGAACATAGCTTCCATACCAAGTTCCACACAACACTGTCCGCAAGACAGCTTCAGTTCTTTACTGTGATTTCCAGGGAACATGAATCTAGTTGCCAACTTCTCACCCTGCTTCCAAACTGCCCAGAAGCCAACTACAGATCAGAAGAATTCCTGGCTATAGACAGAGCTGCTCTCACTGCAGGTCACACTTGTGACATGCACTTGTCCTGCCCAGAGCTGAAAGACAACATTGCTTAAAGACAAACAGCTCAATCACAAAGAAGCTGTACTGAGTTCTTACCAAGGATAAGGAATAGCTACTAAGCTTGATGTTCAGTGTGGGTCTAACCTTGAAACCAATGTGCCCATGAAACCAGCTGCAATCAGGAGCAGGACTCAGCCAAATGCTTCTGGAACTCCTTTTTTAGGACTCTGAGGCATCTATTACTGAAGACCAATGATCATCATTAGCTAACTGCCATCATTAGCCAGCAGAACAGATTCTTTTAGGACAGAAAAAAAGAAAAACAGGTCTGTACTACAACAGGCTCAGAAGATGTTCATGTGGCATGAGCTGTGCTTAGATAAGCACAAACCAAAGCAGCAGGTTCCAAGAAAGTAGGCCATGACACAACAGCAGCAGGAAGGACGTCTAACACTACTACAACAGTAAAGAATGCAGTGGGGGAAAGGGGAGCAAACAGACTACAAGTTTTAATAATTTAGGTAGGGTAAAATACAAAGAATGTTCTACGTGCTGTAGTCACCACGTTGAAGATGATGTACATGCTTCTGATCACGAACAAGAAAAATCACTACGACATCATCAGCTGATGTCTCTCCTTTACATCATCCAAGTAGTTGCTAGAAGCATAGCTTAAGTGCATTAGAAGCTGGTGTGTGGAATAAAGACCAAAACAATCGATGACCTTTAAGCACAGTGTTTAATTACATAAAATTATCAAATGTTGAGATTAATCACCCAGCATTAATAAAAGAAAAAGCACTAAGAAAGTCACAAAAGTAACAAGGGAGTAGTTTCACAATTACTTGCAACTAAGTAGTCAAAAATTACTGTGGCAGCAAATCAGGAAGGGAAGTAACCATTCTTAGACTGACTCAGAGGAAGGTCCTTCTGAGCACCAGCACTGGTCTGGTGGAGTATCACCAGCTTTCTTCTGCTACTATGCTTCATAAACATCCACATACACCACTAACATTAGTAAGAGTCTTGCTATGCTATTGACTTTAATGGTAGTTGGATCTGACACAAAAATCTCAACTCCAAGTTTTAGTTTGCTGTGAGGTACCAAGCACCCTGAGCTCCTCAAAGTCCAGGAAAGCTGGAGGCTCTATACTCAGTCCCTGTAGCAAAATGTTTTGTGTTTTCAGGAGTAGCTCTCAGCCCTTCTGAGCCCCACAACAGACATCTAGTTATTCAGTTTAATAAATATCTCACTTCCTCTGCCAAGTGGGAGCAGGGAAGAAGGTACCTGAAGTCAGGTTGTCATATCACTATAAAAGGTTAAGGTGTTCACAAAAAGAGAATGCATGAAAATAAGCTGGAGCTGCTTAAGCACTAGCCACTTTTTGCCTTGATTACAAAAGGTAATTTCATGCATTCAGAATGCTTTATGCAAGAAAAAACACTTTACAGGGCAGAGGCAGGAAGGAGCTTCCTGCTGGCAGCTCAGCCCTCCTAAGAGCCAGGTGCTCAAATGCTTACAGAGAATGGACTATTTATCTTAAAATCCTGTTTGCATACACGTATTTCCTATAATAAAAAACTATTAGGTCATCACTACTCTACAGCCATCAGGCTTGAACAACTTTCATATTCTTTATTTGCTGTTACAAGAAGTCATAACAGTCTGACCTCTGCCAAGGCCTATATCCCAGGAGGCAGTTTCTTGCATGTAAGAGACATTTCTTGATCACTGAACTCTGCCCTCAGAGCCCACAGTCCTGTGAGATACCCACTAAGGCAGCTATTCATACCAACTGACACCCATCAAAATCCCAAGCACGTGCCATAGCACTCCAGTGTCCCTGAGGAAGAGGGCAGGCAGAGGCTTGGGCAAAGAATCACCTTGTATCCAGCTCCAACATTTTTTCCACTTACCTCTGTGTACCCTGCTCATTATTTGTTTTCCAGAATGTTAGAAAATAACAAATGCAATAAAACCTGCAAAGCCAAGATCATTAGCATCAGTGTATTTGTAGTGCAGTTTTCCCATGCCTCAGGGAATTGGAGCTGTGGTAATTCAAGCTGAAATCTCAAGAGTTTGTCCAAATACAAGAGGCAGACAATCACCACTTGATACCAGCACCACTGACAGGTGTTTGACTGGACCAGTTCTAAGCCCAAGTTCCTCTTGGCAGTTGTCATGAAAAATATTGATACCCAAGTGAAATACAAACAGAAGTGAGATACGTAATAGAAAACAAAGGGAAGAGGAGCAAAGAAGGAAGAATAGCAAAAGCAGAGGACAATCCTAACTGAACTAGCTCACACTCATCTCCAAAGATGGGAAAACCAACCCTTACATGGTTACACCAAGCAGTTACACAAGCCTTAAATAACAGCCATGGTAAAGGCAAAACAAAAACACTGACATGCTTAAACTGAAGTACAAACTCATGCATTTTGCTGGGAGAAATTGAAGTGTGTGGGGGAAATAAAACTGTTTCAGTTCTCCCACAAAAATCCAATCCACAAGAACAGACAGCATCCATAGATCACCTTCACCCCTGACATGAAAGGCTGCAAGCTAAGGAGACAGCTCTTCACACTTGGAGAAATTTGATTCCTGAAGTGAATACGCTAAGATCTAGCTTGCCTGGGTGAAGCCTGACCCCTAAAACCATTTTAACCCACACCAGCTTTCACCAGCTCTCTGGTACAAGGAGATGAGTCTTTCTGTTCCATTGTCTTAAGTGGGGTATAAGCCACATGGTGAGAATACTAATCCTTGTGGCAACCTAGACTAAGCAGCAAGGACACCACTTCCCTTGGAGGCAGAGGGGTCTGGCACCAACAGGAAAGCACCATTCAAGCTCAGAATAAGTGCGATGGCTGCAACTTAAAACTCGGGGAATCCTAAATTCCAGCCAGGATTATTATTTAGAAATGGATTTGACTTGCCACCTGTCCCCAAAACCATTGAGCACTAGGCACAGGCAATCTTCAACAGCTTATTTAATAAGCCTGTCATGATACTGCCTGCCTCTGCTCTTCTCTGGTGAGGTTTTGCTTATAGAAAAAGCTTGGTTGGTTTGTTTGCTTCACTCATGTATATAAAAAGCAGTTTCTTTAAGCCTTGCTTTCCTTGTTTGATGGGATCTCATTGTAACCATCCCAGAAGTTAGGCTGCAACCAGTCCAAAGAGTAAGAAAAATCAGCATGCCTGGCCATGAAAGGATGAACACTCTTTGGAAGCTCCTCCTTGCTCCCCACTTGTCAGCTGTGGCCACAGCACAGCCAGGAAGTGCAGGGAAGTTCAGCTGCATCACCCATCTGCACAACCAAATCACAAACCTTTAACCCAAGACCTGCAAATCATGACTGCTTAGGAGCTCAGCTCTACCTGGTGAGTAGGTGGAGCAGATATAGCAACCTAGAGTATGTTCTAAATAATGCAGTGGCATCTTTCAAGTGACAGTTAAAAGAAATATAAAAAATGGTGGTTATTCAAGGAAGCATATGGACTTACACTCAATGTAGCCAACAAGTTACTTTCATCCTGTCCCCTCTCCAGCAGTTCATCTCTCTCTTGTTGCAGGTCTTTCAGCAAATGATGTAGCAAGATTTTGAGATCATGGGCAAAATTTGTAACCTGCTGCCAGCTAGATGTTCAAATGGACTGCAGAAAGTGTACTTTGAGTTGTGAGAACTACATGCTCTTGTACAGATTCTTCCTTTATTCCACACAGTCCAACACTTAAATATAAAAGGGTTGTTTTCGCATCACAGAGCAGCCCAGTTGGGTTTCAGAGGTCTGTTCAAGAAAGAGTCCAGAAAACACACAACTTACCACCTAAACTGTGTCAGAAAGACTCATGTTTCTCTGTCCATCTTCCAGCCTTGCCCTTTAAGATCTTGTTGTGGCCCAGAAGCCCCAGAATAGCAGAGCTTTTTATTTGCATTGGTGCTGCACACACCTGCCATGCAGACTGGGGCTGGCCATGACAGCTCCCTAAGATGTGTCAAGGAACGCCGTCCTGCTACTACCAACCCCAGCCATGCCCAAAGCTGACCTCCATGTGCTTCAGACAGGTCAGAAAGAAATCACCATCGCCCTTTCTCTTCAAAGCCCTTTCCCAGAATCTCATTTTATACTGCATATAAAATTAGTCTTTCCCCCCTTGCATTTATAGAACCTTTTTCTTCGCTGACTGATAAAGCAAAAAGGTATTTCTCTTTCTTTGCCAGAGTGGTTATCTTTCAAAACTAAAATACTAGGACTAAGTAGCAACTTCAGTAAGCAGTGCTAAGAGGACATTCCTCTCTTGTCAGAGGAGAAGCTGTGCAGAGAATGAATAGAGGGAAGGAAAAAAAAAAAAACCAGACACACAAAACCAAGCACAAAACAGCTCCTTGGGCAGTTTTACAGCGTTTGCTGCATTAGTGGTTGGTTTTGTAGAAACACCAACTCCAAGACAGATTTTCCTGAACTAGGGAAAAGACTAGCTTGGAAGCAATATTCTGGATAGACAGGAGGAACCCGAGATCACACCTATCTAGGGAGGAAAAACTGTGTCAGTAACGGAAAGGAAGCCAGGGAGGGCTTGTGTGGTGTGTGGGAGGGAACATTACACAGTAGCATATATCAAAATAGCTATGACCTGGGAATCCAGTGGCATATCCAAGGCAAGCAACACAGGTTGAGGACTTTATGGCAATGTCTGTTGTCACTGGAAAAGCACAAATGGACTAGAGATAAAAGTAAAGAGCTCTGCTCTAGACTGACTGAGCAGATAGTTGGATCTGCACAGAAATATTCAGGATACATCTGTCTCCTCAGACTGAGAAGTGACAAGACATCCACAAAAGCAAATTTCTATTTGGATGAGATCAAACAACATGTAAAGGGCGGAGAGAAACATCCCAGGGATGAAGTGATATGGGACACTTGCACAAATTTAGACTGGAAAAGGACAAAGGGAAGGACGGCATCCTCCAAATGACTTCATTGGGAAATAGTCTAGTGAGGGAAAGGAAGAGCAGAGGAGGAACATCCCAGGTGACGAGTAATAACATCAGGGGAAAGAAGGGCTGAACTTAAGGAAGGCACTTTGCAAGTCAAGGTGCAGAAATGGGCTGTATTTAGAAAAACATGTGGGGGCTTGAATAGCAAGTTTGTTTTGTAAGGAAGAGCTGCGAGAAGAGAGGGTGGACCGAAGGGGAAGAATAACAACATGAATAGGAATAGATACAGAGAGTCTTGGAAATAGGAGAAGGTGCTTATGCTCACATCCAGGAGATAAGGACAAGAAAAGAGAGCATATTAACTTGCATTTTTTTTTAATCTTAGCTATTTTGGTCAGACAAAGGAATTAAGGTAGAGAATGAATGTTTGGACTGACTCAAGATGGCAGGAAGCCAGTTATAACTGACTCCAATGCCAGTAACCAAGCTACAAAACTAAAACTATTTAGTCAGCAAGGTGGCAAAACTAGAAAAGTTCAGCAGAATCAGCATGGCAATAAGGTTTGAGATCCTTCAAGTAACAGGAACAGAGGAATCCAAGCTGGAGTGAAACAGGACCAGAATCAACTAGCTCCACATTGCAGTGGGATGAGAAGGCAAGAGGTTCAGGGTAAAAGAAGATCAGCTGTAGCAAGAGAACAGACAGCAAGAAAACCAGCAGATGCAACATCAAGGCTGAGAGCAGCAGAAACACCTAGTGATGGGCTATGCAGCCAACTGGCAACAGCAAAAAAAAAAAAAGAGCCACTAACGGCAGCAAGTGAGAAAAGCAATGGGGTTGTTTTCCAGTGGGAAGATGTTTTCTTGCCAGTGCCAAGAAAGCACCAACTGGCAAACAGCTCCAGAATAAAAGCATTTGCTGGAAACACAGCTTGATCCTGGAACTTCCCCATGCCATGAATTGCTACGCAACAAAAGTGCATCCTCAGTGCAGTGCCCTGGGCGCCACCTCTAAGGGGACAGCACCAGGCAGGAGCCATGTTGAACTGAGACACCCTGGACCAGTGCATGCAGACTCCTTCCCAAGGCAACCTCCAGTCTTTGAGCTCCAGCTGAGCCATCTCCCCCAATCCCCACTGCAGCCCACCTACATTCACAAAGCATTGCAATTCTGGCATCTGCACAGACACAAGCCACGTTTGCCACACGGAGGAAAGCTCTCATCTCCCCAGCTCATCATAGCCACTCTGCCCCTTCCTGCAGCACCCATTTTCTCCCTCAGCTTTTTCATTCCTCCTTCGAGCTTCTGCTCACCTCTGTGCTAGGACAAGCCTCTCCCCCAGACACAGCAGAGCATTTGCTCTGACTCACAGCTGCCCCACACATCCTCCAATGTCATGACCTAGGAAAGGAAGGATCCCCTCAGCTCTAAGTGCTCAGCCCCTGGGCCGTGACCATTAAGTACCAGCAGCCTCCCGAGGCCACACTGGGTTGTGCATGAACCTCTGCCCTCTCCTGGCTGGAACAAGAAATGTCGAGCTTGGTTCCCCTCTCCCCTCCCCCCCCTGCCCATTTCCCTCCACTGTAGGCAGCACCATCACTTCTCCAGAGTTATTTCTGTACCCTCTGGTCTTATTTTAACAGTCCTTGCCAAGGATACATGTTTTATAGCTCTAAGCATATCAGCAATGTTCAAATGCCTTTTCAATAGAACACGTAGGCACTGTGGTAGAAGCCCTACAGAAATTGTGACACTCAGCTGCACATGGAGCTACTTGAAGGGCACCCGTTATCCTCTATGGCCTGTATCTTGCAGCAAGCATCCCAAACCCTGCAGCATCACCAATCATCCTTGATTAAGACTCTGCTTGGCTACTAGGGTCAGGTTCATAGAGTACATGGAGAAAGTTGCCTTTTTAGGTTCCCTTTAGCAGTCCGTATTGCCTTGCACACATATTCAGGTAGATCTCACAATAAGCCTTTAATTAATTTGAGATTGGGGGGAACTGGATATATTGAATACCACTTTTTCTGTAGAATCTAGTGCTCCAGGTGTCAGACAGTCTAGATCCCCACCTTTTGGATCGAATTAAATAACACAAACACAGCTCCCCTTTAGGCACTTCTACAAACACGTGCCCAAGCAGCTTCATAGCCAGCCCACAACAGGGGAGCCTTTGCCAGAGATGGGATCAGGACACGGATCACTTCACCCAGCTCTCCCAGAGCAGTAGGCAAGGGGTCCTACCTCTACCTGACAGGCTGTTAACACCATCTGTTCTCCTTACTGGACTGGATCATTCTTTGCCATCTCAGTTTGTTTCAATTGGCATCAGTCCCCTCATACACTTTGAATGAACCCAAAGAAAGAAAAATACAGGAATCCATGTCACCCCCAGTCATTCAATAACTGAAATCTCACCTACAAACAGTGAGAAATAAGAGGAGAGTCCAGTTGCAATGGCAACACAGCACTAACTCACATTTATTTAAATGCCTTACAGGTATTGCCACAAAGAATTTTGAGTGCTACAGATGCACAAGGGGGCAATCGCCCATTATTTCTGCCTCATCCTGGCCTCACAATCCCCATCCTGATTAAATTACTGAGGGTAGGATTAGCAGCAAGATAATCAGATGCAGTGTCTAATCTGGATAACCAAGCATTACCGGGCCTCACAACACAGGATTTCATTGACCACCCAAGCCAGGGCATTCCAGAGCATGACATCTCATTTCCACCACTTAAATGATTCCAACATCCAAGAAACTTGTGCAAGGGAGAAGGATAAGGAACATATTTGCAATTTCAGTCAAGTACAATAGTTCTTTTAACTGTTGGGGTTCTGAGAGCCCCCAAATCCAGCACAACCATGATTTTAGAGCAGTCATTGGAGCATCTCACTGTGTATTTAGACTCTCCAGAATCCACACCTTTGTTTTTTAATAAAGCCTCAAAATCAACACATTTTTTAGGAACAGGTAGGAGCAGCTTCATCTGTCTCAAAGCAATGACATCATTGAAATAGTCTTTTTGGTCTGGATATGTCCTTTGATCCTTCTCCAAGCTTTTCATTTCCTTGACTTGATCCTTGCCAAACAGCCTGCATGCTTGTAGGTGGTCATGAAGCCTCCCAAGGGAAAGATCCTGAGGAGACCCTTGATAGGGACAAGATCTGGAGGTATTATCTTGCACTTGGAGGACTTCAATATCTTGACAAAAGACTTGTTAAAATTTCTTGCCTGTCACCTGCATGTAATTGCTCACCCCTACTTTTGCTTCCCCTCAGCTGAGACAATCCTCCTCATATTTTTTACAAGTTTGTCATTCTGGAACAGAAGGTAGGAGCTCAGTGATGCTCAGAAAAGCAGGTCCAGCTTTGGGCATCTGAACCTTGGCTGGATGCAGCACCGCACAGCAAGCAGGGCTTTGTTCAGAAACACAATGGCCTGGATAGGGCACAAAGACAGAAAACACACCTGATCTTTCAATAAGTCCTTCATTGTTCCCAGTCAGCATGGGAGGCTGTTTTAAAATCTCTTGTGCAGACCCACAGCCTGAACTCCTGTTCCACTCAAAAAAAATGAATGACTTAGAGGCTTTCATTGCCTTATCAAAGTCCCTGGTGGCCCCTGCCTGCCCTCCCATGAAGAGTTTGATCTCCTTTTAGGAAGACGATAAAGCTGTCCTTGAGCAAAGCTGCTTTTCAGTGAAGTATTGTGCTGTTTTTGTGAGAACATCAGACACCTCCAGGTGTCCCTCAAACATGTATCTATCAATAGTTGCAGCTCAGATTTTTTCCAAGCAGCTCACAGAAGATAGACTGTAGGCATCTGCCTTCTGTTTGAAGGGCACGTTAGAAATGCAGTACAGAGACGTCTAGATTACATTTCTGATGCTGGATAACTATGTGGGTCCGACTTATCTCCAATTACAAGGGCAAACAGGGAGAAGAGGACTGGGAAGGCAGAAGTTGAGCTGAGAAGAGCTGAAAATATTGCTGGCTGCCATCAGTTCATACTCACTGCCAAAAGCAAGGTCATGCAATACTATCATTTTACATTGTTAAAAATCTCAAAGGTAAAAGGGCACTATGGTTTCAAGAATATAAATGGCTGCATGAAACATTCTCATTTCCCAGCAGAGATGGCGTGTTACTCAAGATAACCAAATCCTTCAGCAATTATGAAAATCTACAAGATTTAGAGCATTACTGCTGTTTTAGCTCATCTCCATATGGAAATCAACAGCATCAGGGACAGGAAAGAGGAACTACAGCTGGCTGGAGTCAGACACTGAGAAGTGAGCCATTCACATTTATAGTGAGACTATTCATCATGAACATCTACACATCACTTAAAAGCATTAAAAGCAGACAAAGAAACACCCTCGCCATTAGGTTTTCAGATTCATCCAGAGGTTAGATTCCAGAGAAGAAACTCCCATTCTCCCACCTGTAATGGAAGCTAGCAAGTAAGAGAACTATTTATAAGGAAGATTAAAAATTCACCAAAAATGTTTAGAGGCAACTCCTAGAGCCTCATAGGAGGGAGGGGACAGGAGAAGGAAGATGGTGGCTTTTCTTTTCATACTCTATCATTAAAACCCTGAAGCTGAGAACTTCTGCTGTTTCCACTGATATGCTAATCAGGCTATGCAGAGAGCAATGAAAATGCAATTACCACCTGTGGCTTAAATACCTACCTGAAATTCTTACTTGATGACCAACAGAACCAGCCTTTCCAGCACTTGGTGGATTTACTTCTCTGAGGCTTTGTTTGCATTTTTTAACAAGCCATATACCCACAGAGAAGCTCTCCCTTGAGTCCACACTCTCAAGACAACTCACATAACAGCTTCACTAAAAAAAAAAAAACTAAAATCAGGCAGCAACTGCTCTCATCTCTATGCCTGAGGTCAGCAGAGATGGAGAGTATAATCATACCCCTTAGCTATGCTCATAGTCAAGCAGAGCTGTAACAACAAAACTGCGGGGTAGAAATTGTGATCTAAACAATACTCTTCCTCAAGAGCAGGACATTGCTTTTCCAGGCTATATTTCTTGCTTTAGAAGAGAAATTAAGTAGAGTTATCCTGTAGAAATCACAAGCTATAAAACACAGTAGGCCAAAATGAGGCTGCACGGGGTAAGCACTCACTGGTTGTGGTGCCCTGGAGAACATATTGTTGCAAGTTCTGCTTTCAACAAGCTGAAAAGTTTGTTGAGGCAATAAGGACTTTGAGAACACAGGCTGGGATGCTCATGCATTAGCATTAAAAAAGTACACCCGTGCCCTGCTGCTGCCTCTGGTGGTGCTCAAGTCAGTGAAGTCTCTACTGCAAGCATTTCAGGCAAGGATAATCCAAAGTCAACATGCAGACAGCACACTCACTGCTCAGGTAAGGATCTAACCAAGCTACTGAATTTGCTTGATCAAGAGAGCTCAGTTGTCTTCCCAGCTGGGGCAACCTCCTGACTTCCCAGCTGCCCCCCGCCCAGCTAACAGCACTGCAGCCCAACACACCCAGTGACAGCAGAAAGAGGACTGTTCCCACGTAGCTGTACCCAAACTGTGTTCAGGATAACACTCCATAAGACAGATACAGAGCACCTGGACAGCAAGGATTACCAGGCTTGCACTCTTTCAACTCACAGTCTAAAAGACTGCACCCTTCCTAGCAATTTGTCATACAAGCCAAGGAAACATTTTCCCTTCCCTCCATGACACCTCACAAGGGTTTACAACCACTGATAAATACCTGCTGGTGTCCAGCTTGCTAGTGATAGTAGTAAACACAGCTGACTGTGTGCCAGGACATGTCCTTTCATTACAGTCTGACCACATATTTCCCTGGAGATGAATGTGTGCGGGTGCTGCTGGCTGAGACAGTGTTATCACCCAAGAAAAAAACCAGCTTCAGGCAACTCAAGCCCAGCAGCATTTCCAAGGCTCATTGCTTTCAAGATCAAGCACATCTCTCCTGCTCAGCTCTTCCCAAACCAAGCATCCCCACACAGCACGTCTGCAAGGCAGTCACACTAGCAACTTCTCCTTGTTGTGTTACTTTGATCCCATCCCAGGAAAAGAGCAGGCAGCAGGGCACTTGGTGTTTCAAGTGCCCATAACATGATCTCTGCCTCTCTAGGCTCCCAAGCTCCTGGCATAGAGAAGCAAACCCTGGCTTTTCCTCTTACTCAGCTCACTAGTTTTCTTGCAGCTTTGTTGTTATTGCTACATGGTAAGAAATTCAAAGGTGAGAACAGCAAGTGCACACAGCCTCTGAAATGAGGGATCAGTTCTTCCACGATTTCACAGCTCAGGATCAAGCCCCCTCCTGACTACAGGGTCTGCCCAAAGCTCCTCAGGGGGCCAGAACCAGGATGCACAATTTTATGCACATGTTCATACAAGTCCCACAATAAGGCTCACTTACTTCTCAGTCCATCGCTGACCTTCCTCTGACTGCAGTCCCCTTCCAGCCACCCCTCAGAGCACAAAGACCCGTGAGCATGATCTTCTTAGTGCCCTCCCATTCCTCCTTTATGACCTTGCTCTGCCAAATGGCTGCTAACAAACCCCCCCTCACCTGGGCTGCTGCCCTATGCAGCCATGCTGAGCACTCAATTAGCTATGCTGGGGCCAGCTGGTGAGGATAAACCTTCCCAGACACAAATACAGCCAGGTGTGCCACAAAGGTCAGGATTACCATGCAGAAGGAAATAAGAAATTTAAGTTCTTTTTCTCCTTCTATTCCAATTTTCTCTGTGCTACAGAGGGGGAAAGAGGCCAGTATCACTATGAAACTCAGTTGTCACTGCGATTACTCCAGCTTGCAGATGGAGTAAGAAAGTGATCCCAGACCCTCAGGGCCTGCCTGTCATAACTGTGGTCTCCCTCCATGTATCAGCTGTGCGTTCAGAGCAAATGAATTGGCTTTTAACATGAGCAAACTCCAGGTCCAGCCACTGGTAACCCTAAGGACATGCAGCTCCTGTTAATATGGTGTGACCAGCGGCTACTCAGCTACTTGAGCAGTCAGGTCCAGCTTCAGGATGAGCTGTTGGTTAGTGAATGACAATATGGGAGAGGGCATGGGGGTGCCCAAAAGCTTCCAGAAGGATGTAACACCTATGCAGTAGTTCTGCTTGAGAGCTGAGTTAGGGACACGTGTGTCTGCTTTGGTCTGCATCAGAAGAGGAACTGGTGGTCACTAAGCAGATGAGGGGAGGCAGAACCCCAGTTAGCTGTGTCCTGATGTGCTTGGAGATAGTCCAGGGTAATCCACCAATCCACCTGTCCTCCAGTGTGTGAGCAACCCACACATATCCCAAAAAGAGAGGTGTTCTTTTCTTAATTTTGGCTGGTGTTACCCTCTCCAGTTTCAGCAACTGTTTGTTTGGGTTTTTATCTTCAGTTACACAAACCACGCACACACACACACGCACAAAAACAAGTAAACAACAAGAAATATTGGGAATCATGTAGCAAATAGAGCAGTCAATCTTGTTTCTTTGCTCATTTGAGCAGGTGTGATCTCTGGTGAGTGTTAACGTTTGCATAAGGAACATTAGAGCTGCACTTAGCAGTTTCAGCCTCTGTGTTTCCCGCTATTGATTGCTGCTGTTCAAGCCTTGCTTTAATGCGTGTCAGCACCCATAAGCTGGGAAGTAGCTATGTCCCCACTGGGAGCAATGATATATTATCACTCTCTTCAAATGAACCTGGAGAAATACTATGTATATATTTAAGAGAAATTCCTGGCCCTCGCTGAATTGCTAAGGAATTCCAGTGGTTGCAGAAGTACAAATCAACATAATCTCTCTGTGACTAGACTCAAAATCAGGTACTATAAGTGAGTTATGCATACAAGAGATTATTTTACAAACACATTCATGACTTTGTGTTGCTATTCTATTCCCCCATCCCTCTCTTCGTCTTTTGAGTTCAGGTTGGCAAATGTGGACATTTGCTGAAGTACGATGTGTAAAACTGAAAAGAGATCTTCCCCAGCATTCACCCTACCTCAAAATAATGTTTTATCTTGCCAGAGGCATGAAGGGACAAGGCCACAGGCAAACAACCCCAGAATGTTATTTCCAGTAAGTACTGGGAGGCTGCAATACTGCTGTGAGACATCATTTAGCTTTCTAAGCAGAGTGGATATTTCCAAACTGCTGAACGCTGTGCAGTTGAGAGATACCTGAGCTGGCTCTAAAAGAGCTCTTCCCAGAAGTAGGAGCTGCATGTAGTCTAATTAGTGCCACTGAAGGAACAAGCAAATCAGCCTGTGCGCAGAGCTGCCTTCCCTGCAAGCACTGGGCTGGTCCCACACAGGGCTGGGCTGTGCAGGCACATTAGCTCTGCTTGCTGGATGTCACCATTAATGACCTGGATCTTATTTCCGAGCCAAGCACAGGGAAGGGGAGGCAAGATGCACGTTGTCTCCTCCCAGCTGGTGATGGCCCTTGGCTGTATTACAGCCAGTCACCGCTTTTGGGTTCGCAGGCACTTGTTGCGGGAAGTGCTCAGTGAGAGAGTGGTAACTGATGAAAAAGAAATGGCATTTGGATCTGAAGGACCATTTTGCAGTCAGGTCAGAGTACATGTGGTTACATTTGGACCTAGCCAGCTCCTGGGGCGAATTATGACATGATGATGGCATCATGCCACTTAACAAGCGTTTGAGGTACCAGGTCTGTGCCAGCAAGCACCTGTGATGCATGAGGGGCATGACTCAGATCTCAAAATACCTTGTGGGTTCCCCAGATGTCAGATCTGGTTGCACAAATGGTCACATTAACTCAGGTCTTTGTGATACATAAATCCCACCCCCAGTCATAAACTGCAGCAAACCATAACCCCCAGCTTTGTGCAAAGGTAGTTTAGTTCTTCTAGACATTATCAGCTGTATAGCCAGAGTCACTTATGCTCAAATATGAAGACGGGCTGAGAGAATTGGGGTTGTTCAGCCTGGAGAAGAGAAGGCTCTGGGGACACCTTATAGTGGCCTTACAGTATCTAAAGGGGCTACAGGAGAGATGGGGAGAGAGGGATAGGACGAGGGGTAACAGGTTTAAACTGAAAGAGGGGAGATTTAGATTAGATATTAGGAATAAATTCTTTAGTGTGAGGGTGGTGAAGCACTGGAACAGGTTGCCCAGGGAAGTTGTGGATGCCCCAGCCCTGGAGGTGTTCAAGACCAGGCTAGAGCAACCTGGACTTGTGGGAGGTGTCCCTGCCCATGGCAGGGGGTTGGAACTCAGTGAGCTTCCAATCCCTTCCAATCCTTCCAATCCAAACCGTTCTATGATTCTGTGAAATAAAAGGTGAGCAGTCAACAGGATTTGGCCAGTGGGACAGCTGGACTCCACACAGACACGATCACTCAGACCTACTGACTGCTCTGCTGGGCTGAACCTGGGGCTGATCAGTCAGGAAGGTGAGCTGTGGCTGTCCCCAACACCTCCAGCCCATGCTGGAGACCTCTCCTGTGTGTGCATGGGTATGAGGGCACAGAGGGGCAGGAAAGGTAAACTAGGCAGGACCCTGGTCTACAAACACCATGAAGATGTCCTTGCACATTGCACTGGAATTATGTAACATGCCTTGTCCTTGCATGCATTGTACTGTCTTCCTTGTATTTTTAGACAGAAGTATCAAGGTGGGAAACATCTGGAAATCTTCACTGCTTAGCAGAACTTCTAAGACACTAATAAAGCAAGAAACTGGAAGATTAAAGCTTGAGTATCTGACATATGCAGCTGCACATAAAGCATTGCTGTGCCTCATGCTCAGTGTTGAACTGGGGTGGTGGGACACAAGTTTGCATTTGCCTCCAAGATTGCATCTTTCCAAAGTTATCAGCGCTGTACAGCTAGAACAAGTTCCCTTCCAGGCAGAGTAGGGTTAAGTCAGGTTCCTTACGAGTTGGCAGTTGGACAGGAAATCGAAGCCTACCACAACATTAAAACTGATCCCATGAAGTTCTTTTTCACTCTCAGATCTGCTCTGTGGAAGGGCTGTGCATGATGTACTGCTTTTTAGGTGCTTATATATATATTTATTTATTTTCCATTTCTTTCTTGAGCTGTTACTCAGAAATGGCTTTTAAACTCAAGCACTGACTGTAGTGCACGATCGTGCATAGTAACACAAGCACTGGTGCTGCCAGGCAGGTACAAGAGCACCAGCTGAAGACCCCACCAGCTCAAGAGTCCTGACGCTGCTCTCACCCTGTGACCTCACTCCAGCCCTCTACACTGTCACGTTGCTGAGCTTCCACCTGCTCAATGAGCTGGAAAGTTAACAGGCTGGGGGATTCACTTCGTTTTCTCTGTAGCTTGCTTTTGCTTGGGAGACCGTGATTTCTGTGCGTGCTGGACCAGTGTGCCCTGGCAGCCCTGGGTAGCACTGCGTATCAGAACAAGCCAGTGCCTCTGAATTATTTACTCCAACTCACATGAACTTGCATTTCTCTTTCTTTTTTGCACAGTCACCAAGATGCTTGCTGCTCCACAAGGAAACCGGAGAGACAGATGACAGAGACTATGAGGTTGCTTTAGGTGATATGAGAAGGCATTTATCCAGCTCCGTTCAGCAGCATGTTATTTCATTTTAGTTCATTACTGTATAGCAGAACACCTCTGGTGAGTTTATTTAAAGATGCTTTGGAGAGGGGCAAGGGGTAGGCTGGGTGCAATGGAGGAACAAACTGGAGGATCCAGTTGAGCAGCATTTGTCTCTATGCCTCCTGGTGGGCTGGGTTTCATATTCTATCTACAGGGGGTCTTGATGCTGAATAGAGCCTTGCCCTGAGGAAAGAACAAGTGATGAACTAGTGTTGTACTGCTAATCTGGTAACATATGCCTTGATGGATTTATCAGTCCTTAGTCACAACTCGTTGGTGGGATTCAGGACTGTTGGGTTCAGTTTCTAGTGTTTCCTTTAACCAATGGGGTTGTGGTTTTTCTGGAGGCTTTCTGTACCAACTGTCCACCATCTTTCCCTCCTTTTTTATTAGCAGAAGAGATGATGTTAGTGCAGCCAATTCAAGTATCCAACAGGATATCTATATGTACTCACAGCAGTCCAGAGATTGCACCACTAGCGGAGATTGCACCACACCACTTGCCATTCCCAGTTCTGTGTACAGTAGTTAACAAAGTAATGTAATGAGTATAGCACTGTGTATGTCAGCTAAGACTAGCCAGAACCATTGGCAAATAGAAGGAACCTCTGAGGGAAGCTAAATGAAGAATTAGGAAAAATTTCTTCACCATAGGGTTATCAAGCATTGGAACAGGCTGCCCAGGAAAGTGGCTGAGTCACCATCCCTGGAGGTGTTAGAGATGCATAGACCTGGCACTTAGGGATGTGGTTTAGTGGTGGACTTGGCAGTTGTTAGATTTACTGTTCAACTTGATGATCTTAAAGGTCTTTTCCAACCTAAATGATTCCATGATTCATGAAAAAAGGCCATTCCTTTCTTCTCACGGATTTGGTTAACAGATCATAAAAGCTGCTCCTCGTATCACCAGTATCATGATAGGGCATAAAGCAATAGGGAGCCCTGGAGACAAAGCCATTAAGGACTGGTTTAACACCCTAAGCCAGAACTACAATTTGTACCCACCAAAGTGGACAAAAGCAGATCATCTCTCTCCACCTCCCAAAATGAAAGCTGTAACTAAGGGGTCAGAAGGCCTGAGAGAATCAGGGAGAAAAGTGGCTGTTTGGGCTCAACTTCCACTATGCTCTAAGGCTTGCTGGACTTTAGAATCACCTATCACACCTTCTCCGTTATAATGAGACCTCAGTCATGTCTTCCACATTGTTGTTCCTAACACACAAAAACTGAGAGGGAGAGACGGGTCCAAGTCACCTTAAAGGGAGCGTGATGCTCCCTATATGCACCCACATCTCTCTACTCAGCAGATCAGGCTGTCTGGAGCCTGAATGGGCGTGTGTTCCTCTACCACAGAAGGTCAGTAAGATAAAAATAACCCCCAGAAGCCTACATTCAGCTTGGAAGCATACTGCTGAGCCAGGGACAAAGATAATAGGAAAACACAATAGTTCCTCAGAGCAGCCCTAAAATAATAGATTATAAATGGGCAAAGGGGGAGGAGAAGGGATGGAGGGCTATTTTATCACTATTCTAAAAGCATTCAGATGAAATAAATTGGGTTCCATATGGATAGGCAGTTCTCAAAAGCCAAAATGTGCTATATATAATGCTGAATTTCCCTAAATACAAAACATGTCAGCAAGAGTCCCTTGGCCAGCAACTTTTTAACATCTGTGCTTTTTTTGCCCCCCTCCCCTTGTTTAGCCTCTGCCCCATGATGGTTATTTGCCTTTCTGGAGAGCTTAATCAGGAGCTATTAGAGACAGTCGCTCTCTAGAGCTGTATAATGTTAAAAGTCCATTAGTTCACCCCAAGCAAGGCTGGCAGGAGGGAGATGATGTACTTGCTGAAGTTGAACAAGCTATTTGCATCCTGAATATTTCTAATCACTGAGCAATGCCAGGAGAAGCTGAGAATCATTGCACTCAGCTGCCCAGTGACCTTCCCAACATGCTGGCTTTAATATGAAACAAAGCAGTAAAAACTTATCCAGTGCTGAACCCGCAAAAAGGGACAGATGGACGGTTTTAAGCAATTCTAGGCACCAGCTATGCACACCTTTAAAAAAAATTGAGAAATATTTATTAGCAAAGTCTATCTTCCCCTTTCCCTCTGCCACATCCACTTGCATTATGCATGGATGCTTGTATTATGTAGGGGTTAATCAAATATGACAGAAGTCTGCTTACTTTTGGCCTGATCACAATCAGCTTGATCCAGCAAAGCACACAAACTTTGTTTGAAGCACGCTTTCAAGTGCCAATGGGCTTTAATGGGATGTGGGCCCCATCCTATGACCTGCCAGCCCCAGTCACCCACCTCCTGGACACTTTTGGTCCGATTACCCAGCTACCATCTGCATATTCATCGCTCTACAGCAAGCAGATTGGTGGTGAGACACCTAAATATACCTTCTTTACAGAAACATTTTCAGAAGCTGCAGCTGCATGAGCCAGGTCCAAGGACCAGTTACAGCCTCTGGAGAGCAGAGCAATGTGACCTTCAGGAATCTCTGGCCCTTCTCAGCCTTTGAAGTAGCCATTTTACCCTGTATCCATATGGATATGTGTGAAGCCAGGCACCCTGTGCTTGTTTTAGAGCCCAGGACCCACAGGGAGAGTCTAGGGATAATTTCACGTGACTCTGGCCAACAAAACCTGAGGGCATATCTTGTGTCAAGAGTGACTGCTGTCTGCCAGTGCCTACTGATCTGTCGATTTGTGGTAGACACAAGCCTGTCTCATAGCATATGATCAGCCTCCCTAAGGAGATCAAGAAGCAGAAGGGCACAGAGCTTGGATGACTCTGTTGAGCCCAGAGCCACCATCGGTGCTGCCAAAGCAAGGTTGTTCTACACTAGAATAAGGCAAAGAGAGAAAGTCCAAGAATTTAGATCAAAATTAGAGCTATTTCTCACAGTGACAGAAGGACAATAGAAAAGACAAATTGTTAAAATATAGCTTTTGAGGACTGATTTCTATTTTGGGCAGTGGATGGTTAAGCTCCTGCCAGAATTTTGCTGAATCTTGTGCAGAGAGTGACTCTGATGCTCAGTTGTAGTTTTCTGGTTACAGTAACATTTCTCCAGGCTAGAGTATTGGACAGTGTGGAGAAACCAATTTATCACAGCCAGACAGAAGTGATGGAGGCTTCACATAACATGCTTGAAGGAGCAGACTGTAGGCTTTCACAAACCTCTTAGGCTAGTTGTTGTTTCCTTCTGCTCTAATTTGTGTACTCCCCTCAACACAGCACTGAGTACCACCGCCCACTGATCGATCTTTCTGTCAGTTCTGCAGCAGCTCAGGTGTCCTTCTGAAGAAGTGACAGGTTCTTCAGGGCCTCCTAAAAGAAGAGACAACAACTGGAACCAGTAAAATGAGCTGCATCTCCTACTGTGCTACTGGCTAGAAGCCCTACGGGAAGAGCAAAGGCAAAAGCTTGTCCCAAGAGCAGGACCACAGCCAGGACCCCCAAGGAGGCTCACACTGAGAAATGGAAGCAGAGCCTCTGAAGACCTCACCTTTCTGCTGTCTCAAGGCCAGACCTTGGCAGGGACTGCCCCCTTCCTTTCAGCAGCATAGGAGGGCAGCACTACACAGACAAATACATGGGACCTCCTACATTATTTCACATGCCACCAGCCCCTCACTAACTGTTCCAGTCCTTTTGCAACATCATCTGCCAAGAGAGGTAGCTAATGAGCAGAAGAAAAAAAAATTTCTTCTTTATTCACATTATCCCCATGGCAGTGGGTGCAGAACTGAAGCTCCTGTTCAGACATGGGCTCACAGCTCTGACTTGTCCCCTCTTGACGTCACTAGGAAAGATGACCTCCCAACTGACTAGGAAAGATGATGCTTTAAAACATCATCATTGCTAGTTTAAAGCAAAGCCAGTGTTTGTCAGACTGGCCAAGTCTTAGGCTCACAGGGTTGGGTGCTCAAAAACACTTGCGTGAAGGACTTTCTAAGAACTCCCCAACAGGAAAAGCGCTGCAGTCCTCTTGAAACTTGCAGGGAGTAGTGAAGAATACATCATTGGTACCTAAAGCAACTCACTTCTTTGAAATCCCACATAGAGACCTATGTATTTTGCAAATCTGTCCCAGCACATACTCAAAGGCAAGAGGGGACGGTAGGAGAGGGAGAAAACAGAGGTTTTGGTGTTCTCTGATACAGAAAGCCCACATCACCTCTCCAGATTGGCAGCCTGCTTAATGAAATCAAGCTAGAGTATATGGAAAGAAGCAAATAAACTGATGTTCAAAACCACCTGGAGGTTAGGATTCTACCTCCCTACAAGACAGATGGTCCAGTCAGAGGATACGTTCTCTCAGACCTACATGGGAAATTGCTTTCCAGTCCAGTAAAAATCCAAGGCTCCTCTCCCCCACATAAAAAACCCCAAACCCAACACACACACATTTTCCTCATAATGCAGGAAGAACAAGATTGATACTTTTCAAAATGTTTTTTAATTAAAACCAAAAATAAAGAGCACACACCAGAGCTTGATGTGGGCTAGCCAAACTGCTGGTCATCAGGACGTTGAACTGGCATGAGGAAGGCTGTGTTTCTGCTTAACTCAGGAGCACCGGCACAGACACTGGGACTCTTGGGGAAGTGCTTTGCCTGCCAGGCTACTGCTGCTTTGTGCTGAGCAGATGTCTCTTATGTGGTGATGGGAAACTTCATCCTGGAGCCCAGACTCTTTTTTCCAAGAGATAGAAGTCCTGGAAACTGAAGAAAAGATCATTTCAACGAATCTGCGTTATCCAAGCACTTCTGGAGAGGATTCCCAACTGGTTCTCCTGCATCTCCCAGCAGGTTACACAGATTTAAATGGAGACTCATCTTTGGCAACAGCCACACTGGTAGGACCCAGTTCTGCTTCTGCTGAAGTCAATACATGTCCTTTTCTGGACCATAATTGCAGATGTACCAGGCCAATTGTGCTTTAAAGTTAAATCCTCATCCACTCCATCTACCCAGCAACTTCTGGGAGCTTCTTCAGGCTCATATAAGTGTGCACTGGTAAATTCAGGTAAAAGTGAACATCTTGGCTACAGCAATGGTGTGAAGTTTTTAAATGTGCCTAAGAAATGTAGGAGCCAAAGCTTCATTTTAAGACATGACTTGGGCACTAGATCAGGTATTGAAACATCCCTGCCATCTAATAAAGCAGTTTCCAAAGCTGCTGGTGTGTTTCTCCACCAGCCCGGTTTCTTTACCAGAAAGGCTGGGCTAAAAGAGTGATACATTTTTCATACACAATTTTTATCTTTTAGAATTTACTAGTTATGCACCTCATTTGTCTGTCAAATATTTAAAAAACGCTTCAACCTGTTCTAGTAATCACATTTTAAAACATGCATCAAGTCTGAATCAGAACAGCTTCTCTGGGATAATCAGTAAGCCCAAATTGCTGATTTAAGGCCTAAATATCAGTCACTGGCCAGCCAGCCACAAAAAGTCACTCTATCCTTGAACTCTCGGAATTCTTTTTGGCTCAGACTAACCCTTGTTACCACACATCTTATCCTACACACAAAAGGAAAGCGTATGTGTTGTTCAAGGCTACTGTTGCACCACAAGTTTACATAAAAACACAACTTCTGCAAACATGAGACCAAAGTAAGATCTCATATGTCTCAGGGTAAGTCAGAAAGTCCACAGGAGTCAAGGGAATGGTAACTGCCATAAAGGATCAGGCCTAATACATGCATTATGGAAGCAAGATAGCTCCTTTGCTCAAGATCTGGTTCAATCACTTTGCACATACCACTGCTTTAGCATTACATCCTTATCTAATGGTAAACCTGTTTCAACAACATGCAATACATATTAATGCAATATGCACTGCAACACACAATACGCATCCAAAGGAATATGCCAATGCAAAAATCTGACTTCTCACACATAGCAGAGCTAACAAGGAAGAGCCTTTTACAAAAGACAATCAAGAAATCACCTGAAACCATGAGCCCCAAGGGGCCTCAAACAATCTGCAATACTGAGACCTAATAACAGATGCTAATTCATGAAAGAAACACAAACAGTGGGACTGAGGTAATGGCAGAGATTTCATTAGTGCAATTAACATTGATAATGGTATGTTCTTTAATAGAATTTAAATAAGGCTTTGAATAATTACACACACTAAAACTAACATTCCATAACCTTATTCCACATGGAAAAGCAGCAGAAACGACCCTCTGGACTGTAAAAGGTCCAATTATGAACAATTACATTCAAAAAGTAGATCAAAACACAAACAACTCTTTCCCCAAAAAGCTGCATCATCATCTTTAAAGTCAACTTTCTCCCCTAGTGTGAGAAGCGTGAAGAACAGATGAATGGGCTTCAGCCCCGTAGATTTGGCCTTGTCAGATTACTAGTAGCGCTTTCCAACCTAGAGTACCTTCTCATTTCTTTGGGGTGACGGAAGCTCATGGAAAAAGAAGTGAATTTCTGAGGCAATGGAAAGTGAATTCTGCCTTCCCCAGGCCCAACAATGTACATAAATTATGGAAGCTTGAAAAAAAAACCCAAAAAATAATACTCTACGCTAGATTGTGGCATGTGTGTTTACAGTGCATGTTCTCCTTTAGGAACTACTCACAGACAATGGGGCTGGGTGGGAAAAAAAAAAAAAGAAAAAAAGAATCAAAATCAAAGCAGCATATGAAATAGTAATAAACTGTTTCAAAATCTGCACCGTCCTGCAGAACCAGGAGTTATAATTTATTCAGATTGTTCTCAACAGATCCAATCTACGCTGGATATGTAAAAAACAAGAGACTAAGTCATCAAGGAAAACCAAACAAAAAAAACCCGCACACTGCAAGAGTTTCTAAAAATGAAATAAAAGAAAAAAATCCCAGGAAACATTGAGAAAAGCTCAGAAAAATTTATCATCAATTCTGAAGTGGGGCCTTGTGACATCATCGGGGTTAATGAAGACTGAGATGGACTTCCCGGGGTTCTCAGTCACTAGCTGTTGCAACTTTTTGGCTAACCGGTCATCAGGCTGGTTGGTGTCCCCTCCATCTGACTGCGGGGAGGGGATGCTGGTGGTGCTGCCCCGCCGTTGGAGCTCTAGAGTTAGCCGGTTGGCTGCTTTGACATGTTCGATGGCAGTTCGAAGGTGTTCAGCAGGGTCTGAGCGGACTGAGGACAGCTTCCGTGCGTGCAGCATGACAGTTTCTTCAGAGAGATGCTCCAGCATGTTGCACTGGGGGATGAAATAGTTAGGGCACATCTTGTTGACCAAGCAGTGCTGGAGATCATCAATGAGCCCCAGGAGGAAATGGGCTGCATAATCCTCCTGAGCCAAGTAGCTGGCTGGTAGCCTGTCACAAGCCCACAGCATCATGCTGCGCAAGTGATATGGACTAATGGCTTTGGGGCGGGACAGCAATTTGATGATGATAGCTTTGCAGGCCTGATAGGCTTGCATGAGGCTGCTGGAGATGCACTTTTTCAGCTGCACTTCACTCCTGGCAAATGACAGCCTCCATTCATTGTCCTTCTTCCCCTTGTAGGAACATGCAGGCACTAAGTAAAACCCACTTATGACTTCCTCCTCTGTAATCTTCCCATCCCAGAAGTGGTTCTCCATCAGCCAGCTCTGGGCCACAGCTGGCCAGCCTTTGAAGGACACCACAGGGACAATATCATACAGCATGCGGCTGCTGCCCACTCCCAAAATGATGGATATGATAGTCCCGTTCTTTTCTACCTTCTCCACCTTTGGCATCCCTCGCTGAGGCTTTTTCTGGATCTCAGAGAGGACAATGCTAATGGAGTCGTAGAACCAGTCTGCGACTTTTGTTGGAGAGAAGAAATAATTGGTAGCTCCATTGATATGGTCCACAATCGTGCAGCAGTCCTTCCATTTGCTGATAGTTCCTTCATCAAACAGTCGGAGGCTCAGCCAGGAGTGGCACAAAGCCGAGTGGCGCATGTCCAGAGTGACAGGTTGGTTGCGGTCATGCAGCTTCAGCGCGGGCACAAGCAGGGTGAAGTCCATGTCATAGTCCGTGCCTCGGGCATAAACATTCAGGTCATCAAGATCAATGTCCACCACACCTTCCCTCACACCACCTGAAAGCAGCAGGTACTCGTTGGCTACAGGCAGCTTCTGGTCAAGTTTCTGAACCATGCCTGCAAAAGAGAGAAAGAGAAGTCCTTTTAAGGGAAAGCAAACAGGTCTGGGATACAGGATTTAACCAGGATCAAAGCATATCCCATGTCCAGCAGGGAAAGAATGCAACCAGAGATAGCCATTGCTGTTTGTGTACCACAAAGATACACCAGGCCCAGCACTCAGCCAGCCTTTAGTCCCACCTGGGCCTTTCCCACACTTCTGGGAACGGGTGATGTCTATCCTAAATATCGTATCAGGAGCAATGGAAAAAAGCAGAAGCCTCTGGTAAAACACGGCAAAGCTATTTCCAGGACTAAATTTAACTTCTTAAGCACCTTCTGAAACAAATTTTCCCAATATTGTCACTTATCTCCATGGTATTCAAATGCTTCCCTGACACTGCCAAAAGAAAAGAGAATATTAACTGACTTGCTGTTCTTATTTTCTTTCTGGTATAAGAAAAAAGCTGGACCAGCATCAGGGGGTTTGTTTGTGCACAAGTGAATGATTACCTACAAATGTTAGTTCAAACAGGTCTGATTTTACAGTTTGCTTTACATTTAGTGATGAACAAGGCAACGGGAACAAAGGCAACATATCCTCTTCTTATGGAGGAATGGAGACAGGTTAAACTATTAGGTAATTACAGAAGCCAGCTCTGAAATTGGTTCTTCAAGCTATAATGACAGTATCATGCCACAGAATATCTGATCAGCTCCCCAGAGCACAGACATGAAGAGCGATTTCTATTTTCATCCCCAAAACCAGTCTCCTCCCTTCACCCTGCACTGCCCGCTCCACTTGCGCAAAGCCAGTCTTTGACTGTGTATTCTATATATACCACTATCCTCTGTTCACAGCATGCGAACAGCAGACTGAGAAGAGACTCCACACTGTAACTGAGATATTAGCACCTCATTCAGTGTTCAAATTAGCCTTAAAATTGAGTTCTGCACTTTGAGTGCTCTGTAGTCTGCTTCTGCTATCTGGGCTGTTTCCCTCCTGGTGTTTGTCTTGTGGTTAAATGCTCTTGATTCCTTCCCAGCCTCAATTCAGACATCACACCCAGACCACAAGGAGACTAAGGCCAAGGACTCGGAATGGAGAAGCTGAATCTTTTATGCAATAGGGACCTACCACTATTTCTTACAAGCACAAAGGTACTAGTTTTTGTTAACATGCATTACTTACTCTGCCTTCCAAAAGGCACTATAGTTTGATTATACCAAGAGTGGTCCATTAGAAGGAAGCCAGTCTTAAAGACACATCAGTGGGAATGAGGAGCCAGAGGCGTGATGGGGAGAGCCAGAGACCTGCCGATCACACTGTCAGACCAGGAACTACAGAAAGATCCATTAGGAGTGTTTCTTTACGGAAATGCTGACACAAATGATCAGCACCAGAGTCTGAGCACCCATTCCGGCATAGCCCTTGGTACTGCAAAGCTTTTCCTGAGTTAATGCATCCCCACAGGATCACAGATATTTCCTGAATGGAGTGGGTCTTTCTAGCAGAGTGCAGCAGCAGCAGCACCCCAAGGTTGCACTAGCCTGAGTAGCACTGCAGTGTTTTTGGGGACACTCACCTCTCCTTTCCTGCATGCTAGGACAGGGGCAGCAAAACACTACCTGCATGCACACAAGTAAGCCTTAATCAGAGCAAAAAATAAAGCTATGCTGATACTGATTCCTTGGAAGAGCCAGGAAAACTGTAGTAAGAGGCCTGTGTGTGAAGGGGAAAGTGTCTTGGGGTAACTGCAATTCCCCATGTGAAATTCACTAGCACAAAGCAAAGCTTGTGCTGGACAAAGCCTGTACAGCCTACCCTACTGCCAGAAGGGTTACAAAATGCCAGCTGGCACAGAGGAGGCTTCTGGGTGGAAAACATTGCAGGAAGAACCGTCCTGTACAGTCAGAGGCACAGGTGTCATGTAGGTACTCTCACAGAGGAGACACTTCTCTTCCTTACAGCAGAGAAAGACAAGAGAGCACCAGTTTCAAGCATTCTTGCAATAGGAAATTATTTCTGCCCACAGAACACTCTTTACACTTCCTCCTGAAAAAAAAATATTTTGGGTGCTCTTGTGTGCTCACCGTTAAGCCTAGTTTGCAAGGCTGAAGACTCCTGAAAGGAAAAGGTGCCATACACTGCCAATAAGTCCCTTTTCTCTCCCCCACCTCGAACTCTAGACCTGCCAGAGGAAAGGAATATTTAAAAAAAACCAACCAAAACCAAAGATAAAAAACCATGCAATGGCTACAGGAAATGATCCAACGTCATCAGTAACTCTCTACCTGTCTCACTGCAGAATTTAAATCCAAACCCCTGAGATCTGCCTGGCACAGAACTTCCCTTTCAAGGCCTGGACCAACAACATCTTCAGCTCTGCCACAGAGCTAGAGAAGGAATTTTTGTTAACAGATCATAGCAGCATTGCTGATCCAATTTAAGCTGTGGAGCAGGGGGTTGAGATGAGGTCCCCTTGAGGAAAATATATTTAGAATAGGCATAGAACGTTCTATAAATAGCTGAGATGGCCAAATTCAGGATTCACTAAGGCTTTAGGGATTTGCAATGTGTTCAAGCTGCCCCCTTATTCATAAATCTATTTGAAATGTGAAGGGGTTTCCCATTAGCCAACACTGTATAGCATAGAGTGCCCTTGCACAAAGCTTCCATCCCAAGTTTCAACAACCCAAACACAAGCTGAGAGAACCATGACATACAACAGAAGCAGGCACTCCAGCTCAGCAAGCAGGTAAGTGTGAATGCAAAGAAGAAAAACGTCAAGGTTTGTTACTTAACCCCCCAAGTACTTAAAAATATAGCACCAGTGTGACATTTGAATTCTCTTCTTTCCACCTCAGTACCAAAACCCTCTGGGAGGAGTGGGAATAGTGGTTACAAATTACCTTGTGAAACTTGTAAAGCCCTGTGGAGTTGTCTGTAAAAACTGAATGAAGAACTTATAGGGTCAAACACAAAATAATTGATTTTAGCCGAAGGACCATCTCTCATGGCATCAAAGTGGGTTCATTGATACTTAAGAAGTTTCTTGCTGCTACCAGGCAAAACACATAATTTGTAGTCATATCTTGTGTGACATGTTCTTTTGAAAAAGCTGTTTGGCAAAGCTGGCATTTTGCTATGTAAAAGATTGGTGTTCAGTTACCACTTCTGTCTAAAGCACCTTAAAGAAGTTCTGTACTACTGTCTGTGAAACTAGTTTAAGACTTTCCCGAGCTATAAAACTTGACATCCTAACAGGAAAGTATGCTTTCAGGGATGAGAAAAGCAGGGAATATGAGAATTAGGAGCAGTGCCTGTAGGCCTAGTTTGCTGGTCACTTTACTGAACAGTCAGTTCAGAGTAACACAGGTGAGCAAATGACTTCTACAAGCAGAATTTCATTCTATTGTTGTTTCTTCAGTGGCAGGAGAATAGGATTTATTTCTACTCCAAGCACTGTTACACAAGGAGAATAAAGACAGAGAAACGAGATTTTACTTTTACATAACACCTACGTCATTTGGGATACATCCTTGAATGAACTGGGGCTCTGATGCACATGACACAGACTATTCTTCCCATTGGAAAAAAAAAAAGCAATACAAAGATGTTTTCCATCCATTACAGAATTTGAGACTTAAATGATTTCACGACCATTGCAGTGTGTACTGGGATCTACTCCCATTTCACGACCAGCTTTGTGTAAATAAGGAGGAAACTACAGACCTGTCTTTGAAGAAACTGATCACAAGAACTTATTTCTAACATATGCATTTCCTAATTAGGGGTTCCTTCTTGAAGTCTTCCTTCCTGATGCCTTAGATATGCAACCACTGTCACCAAAAGAAAATGTGAGCAGAGAAAGGTGCCGTTTTTTTGTCAAACCTGGTCTCATCAAATTGAATGGGGTGAAGTTCAGGCAGTTTAAGAATTAAGGGACACTTCGGCTGCATAGGAACTAGAGAGGAGTCAAAAGAGCAGTTGGTGCTCAGAAAGGCTCCACAAAGGAGGATTTGCAGAACCTTTGCATGCAGAAGCATATCATGGGAGTTCTTCTGGGCGCCAAGCCAGACCCAGGCACAAGCTCTATTCTGCTCTTGTTCTCCAACACAGACCCCAGCATCTGCAGTAGGAAACATCTTGCTCATGTTCCACACCAACCTACTGGGGAGGAGATGGTCCACACAGTGCACAGTCTTGATTTTCTTCCTGGACCCCTGCATCACCCACTCCCCCTGCACAGCCTGCAAGGTTCCCTGTAAGCTGCTGAGACCATGAGTTACCGCAACACTCTTGTCCTTGCAGACTTTCTGTACCAGGAAAGGGTTGCAAGCTGGCTCACAAACCTAATGTTTGGTCCCTCACAGATCATCTTCAACTTTTTAACATTACAAATCTGTTCTATACGTCACCCACATAGAAGGCAAGCAAGAGGCTACTAAACCATAAGGATAGCATGGCTAGGCTGCTGAAGTCTTTTATAGGCATGATAATCCCCAGACATGCTTATAAGATGCACACAAGCTTTCCTGTGTATAACATATAACAGATAAAGGACAGCCAGGATCTTGTCCTTTCTCTCCAGAAGGAAAAGAGCTCAGGTTAATGGCAAGGGACTGGCTGCAGCCTGTGGGCAGCACAACTCAGCAAGTAAAAGTGATGTTAGCTGCTGCTCCTCATCACTGAGCTTCTCTTCTCACCTCTTGACTTTGCCATATAATCTGATTTGAGATGCCCACAAGTCTGTGTAACATCAGCTGTTAAAAATAGCTGCAGCACAGAATAAACATTCCTGGTGCCTGCCCTTCAGCCCCACGCTAGAGTTTAGAAGATGCCACAGAACCCTCTCTAACCCTGCTCAAAGTCACAAAGCACTCTGGGTTCAGCCTAGAGACAGAGTCCTAGTTGTGACTGATCAGAAGAACTGAGACACTTGGATGCTTTACACACTTCAACACATGTACACAGACAGAAGGGAGGGAAAGAAGAACTGGACAAAATTAGAAGTGTACTCCCTGTTCTTCTCTCCCTTACACACTAGAAGAAAGCCTACAGGATTAAAATTGAGATTTTTCTCTAGAGAAATCCAACACCTGACCTGGCATTAGCATTGATACCTTCTTCCCCCTGTCCCTTCTTGCTTTGCAGGTAACCTAATGTCCACAAAACAAGAGGTTTGAATGTTCATTTCCTCAATCAATAGCAATGATGTGGTGTTCTGGCACTGATCATCAGCTGACCTTGCATTTAAAGTGTGCCCTTTTCAAATGATCAGCTTGAATTCTAGCAGAAGTCTCCTGTTACTTGCAGCCAGTCTTGCACAGGCCTGACTATTGTCTTAAGCAACATTTTTACTAATCATATTGAAAGAAAACGAGCATCATGCTGCTGTTATTGCATCCCCAGCACCATGTCAGAAACATAGGTACATACCCCTCATAAAACAAATCACAAAGTCCCCGCTGACATCAATAGGGCTGTATGTTTAAATTCCTCCATAGACCCATCCGAGGCCCTGGGGCAAGTGAACTCCCACTCATGAAAGCTCTCCAGAGGACTTCCAGGAATCAGTCGTGTCTCTGAGGAGACCAGAAAGGCTGCAAATTGCTTTTGATTCAGCAGATCTGATTTGCCCTTATTTATTCAGCATTTGCAGCAAGAAGCAGCACAGAGGCTTTAAAGGGAAGCTGCCCTGTGGCACTGCACGCCCCAGCTCCACGACTGTTTTCTGAGAGACGCAGAAATGTGTCATTGGGAGACTAACTGCACTTTGCAGGGATGCAGAGCCTGCACCCAGGATCTAAGACAAGCTGAGCCCATCCAGGTTTGCAGGGATTTGGCATACCTGCTGTCAAAGGCAGAGCCCATTCATCTCACCCAGGGGGTCAAAACACACTATGCTGGGTGTATGCCCCCCTCATGCCCTCGGCAGCCGAGGGAGAAGGCATATAGAAGGAATCTTCCTTGTATAGGTGATCTTTTCCATAGGGAAGGCTAGGGATCACCCACATATACCACTGCCTCTCTCTTTTCTACTGCTTAATCCTTCCACAGGATGCAGCATAGTCAAGGTTTTTGAGTTTTCCTCCCAGTTTCACCCAGTTTGATGTATAACCTTGAGCACGCCCTTTTTCTTCTGTATAAAAACATTACCCTCCTTTAAGCCTCAAAAGCTAAGGAGGTTTGACCTCCTGGATGCTCAGAAAGTGTTTGGAGTTGCTTAGATGGCACTAACCACAGACCAGATGTTATTAGCAGAGAACCAATTTGTAAACTCATGAAAAATCTCAGGATCCTCTGTTTTGGGCAGGTAATTCTTAGCTTTGACTGCTAAAAGAAATAAATGAAATCCCAGGTTAGTCAAAAAACAAAAAGATTTTGTCTTTGTTCATGAAGACACTAGACAGGGACTCTGCAGTTCCTTGACAATTTTGCTGCAAACAGCAAATCCTGCGGATAAGAAATCCTGTTCAAAGGAAATATGACCACAGAGGTCTCCAATCTATGCCCAAATGGTGTGTGTTGAATTTCAGGGGCTTCTTTAAGACAGGGTGGGAGGCCGGCTCTGATGCAGCTGAATTGCACTGATTCTTCTGCTTCCCTTGGTAATTGCAAATCTATTTATGAGCAGCACAAGTTTTTGTTACGCAGAAGAACTGAAAGAGTCAGCTCTTTAGGAGAGTCTTTAGTTATAAAGCACATTTTGAGAGGAATGTTGGCGGAAGCAGGCAGGGGGTGGGAGGGGAGTGGGGAGACTGAACCGTGTGATACCAGTTTAGTCAAATATGGAAGGCAAGCGAAAGAAGCTGCTCTTTGCAGACTGATACACCAGTGTCCTACTGATTCTGCTCCTTTTAGAAATCTTGTGATATGCTGGCAGAACACGCTGCAGGGACCCAGCACCCCCTCGTAAAAGAAATCAGCTTCTTTCTCCAAAGTCTTCTTTAAAAACAATCTTACAAGTAGTGTCCCAGTTTTTTTGTCCAGTTCCCGTGTGCCCTGGTGGAAGGCACCCACCTAGCTGATATCCTGGCTGCCAATGCAGAAGGGTATTTCATGGCTCAGGGCGGGGAAAAAAAAAAAAGAAAAAAGAAGAAAGAATCCCAGATTCAAAGGGTGGGCCTGTACAGCAAAAGTCAGTGCTGTTACAAACTCCCAGGCCCACCCTGCCACCAAAACCAGGAGTGATGTTACTGTGGTGACCTGCTTAGCTAAAATACTCAGGTGTGAGAGACTGCAATGGCAGGGCTAGACTGCTTCCAGAGCTGGAACCAGCACCTTCAGAGGGAGGCTCTACATCACTGTGCAACTCTGCTTTGGATAGTGAAGAGTCTAAGAGTCATCCTCCAAACTGATGTTGAGATCCCAGCCTGCCAGCCCACTTATCCAACAGACTTATTCCAGAGTCATATTAGCTAAACTAAGGTAAGAGTGCCCAAAAGCCTACAAAGAATATGAAGTGCAAGTGGAGGAGGTGCCTTTAGGGTCTGAAGAATAAGTGTGATGAGGTCTGAGAGCAGATGACAAGCAGAACAGAAGGAAGAAGGGGCAGAAAGTGTGTTTATAAGAACAGCTTGCTGCTACACCCTGCTTAACACTGTACATTTTGTCCATACAGTATCCCTATTTTTAAGTGTGCATAACACATAAAGTTTCCTATGGAAATGGTACAAGATGCCATGTATCCTGAAACTGCAATCCCAGAGACAAAACCTGCCAGGGGACAGATTGCTTTATCAGTTGCACTCTTCAGGACTGAGCACACATTTGGCAAGGACTACACAGGGTCTAGATGGGCCATTTCTGCTCACACCTTTACAGAGCACTGATGAGCATTCAGCAAGATGTTACACTGAGGGAGACTCACCAGGACTCACCTCTTGGATCTGCTTACAAGGTAACAACAGTGGGCACAAACCAGGTCGAGCTTCTTTAGTGCAAACATGCAGCTCCTTGCAGGAGAGGCTGTCTGCCCTTGTTTTCCTAGTACCTTCAGTGTTACTGTGCTCTTTACAAGATCGTAACAACCTCACTGTGAGGTACATAACAAGTCCATCCAGCCTAGCAGGCTGGATGCTCACTGCTTTCAGGGGAAGAGTCACAGAGCAAGGATGGTACAGCATAATAACTTGCCTTTGCAGCCTCCAAGCCATCTCTGGCTTTGAGATCTCCCAAACCAGAGGCAGTATTTACAGCTTTAACAGCACTGATGGACTTACCTGCTCAGAATGTCTCTCATTGTTTTCTCAATCATTTATATTTTTGCATAGTCAGTGCCTTGCAGCACCATGTTTCACAAAGTACATGCTGTGTCAAAAAGTACTTCCTTTTGCTGGCTCTTTAGGAAATGAAGAAACTCACCTAACCATGGCACCTTCCAGAGACCACTAAAAAATTTACATAGCTTAATTTGTCATCTTTCTTCCACATTGAAAAGAACAACTTATTTAAACCTTGAATACCTGATTGTCCTTCTTTGCACTTGTGTGGGCCCTAGTATTGCTACACCCTAGGTGAAATGAAGTGGTCATCACTGCATGTTGCATGAAACAGCGACTTCTGTGTGGATGTCTTCACAGTCCTTTGGGAAATACCTCAAAAGCCTTGCCTGCTAAATTAGCCCCACTATACTGCTGGTTTGCCCAATGTAATGGAGTCCTCCTCCCCCAGACTTAATTTCACCTTCACGATGTTCTCCCTGAAGAAACAAACACCAATCCCACCACTTTACAAAGGGCATTGATGACACTGGAAAAGAACAGTAGAAACAGGACAGGGGAAGGTTTTGGAGGCTGCAGGAGAAAAAAGTCCCCAGCCTCTCTCAAGATCTCATCACAATGTGACTAGTCAGCACCAGGTGCCTCTTGTAGAAGACACGTGGCAGCTCTCCAGCGATGAGCAAAGCCATTCCCTTCCAGACTTGGGAACACATTCTCCTCTTGCTCCAAGTCAGCCAGAGGACCACGTGTACACGTTGGGCAGAACTTGACTCCAAGATTGCAAAAGCACTTTGGGCTCCTCTGGGATGGTCTTCTGTTCGTAGCTACTGCCTAACACCTCTTTGCCTGTCCTGAAAGGGCTAAGTTGCTACACCACTTTATGTTCAAATGCCAGCCAGAGGGCTATGCCCAGAGGAATGCCACCACACCCTCATATCCTGTAAATAACACAAGAACCTCCATCATAAATGCACTTTGAGCTGTTCTGCCAAGCCTCCTGCTTACAGTTATCCAACACGCTGGAAATTCCCTCACTGGCTGCTTAACCACCAGTTTGTTTTGTGTTCCTGTAGCAGAGTTGTTTTCTACAAAGGTAAGTCACAGCCAGAGGAAATCACAGCACTATTCCTTATGAACTGGTCCTGGACTGACATTTCCCATCTTCACTGCCTGCTTTTTCTGTATTAACAGCTCTACCTCATGGCATAGCCAAGACGATAGGCCAAATAGGGCCGAGACACCCAATGCCAGAACCACAATATCATTTTTCTCTGACCTTGCAGATGAGCAGGAATTGAACTAGCGAGAGGAGGCAGGGAATGCAGATCCTTGGTCAAAGTGCTGAAATCAAAAAGGCTTGGACAATACAGCTGCACCTGAGGTCAGGAAGCTAAGAGCAAGCTTTTGTGCAGCACTAACCAATTTCAAACCCACCACTGAGAACACTTACGAAGCCATGTGGAGCCAGACCAAGTCACCTATATGAAATATGTTTGTTAAGACTCCACACACAGCATCAGCTGTATGAAAAGCGCTGGTTGGCTTTGACATTCACGCAGAATTCCTCTGTGTCCCCCCTCCAAGGGGAAAAAGTTATACACCAGATTTACTGCTAGCAGAAAACAGAGCAGCTTCCCTGAAGTGAATGGGAACACTTGGCAGAAATTTCAAGGACGCTCCTTCTCTCCTTCCATGGCAGACAAACAGAGGAAAACCTAAGCCCTCCAAACCTGCTTGTCCATGGCCCACTGCTCCTACCGTCCTGCCCAAGCTTCATCCTACAGAGGTCATATTTGACAGCACACAAAAGCCAGCCAAAGTTTCTGAGAGGGACCGTCAGTCCCTAAATTCTCAGATTTTAGTGTCATTTAGGTGCAGCTGAGCACTGCTATCTGTTAAAGCAGGTTTCGGGAAGCACTGTGACGATTTGATCGCCATCGAGCGTCAAGCTCACGGCCCCAGCAGCTGTCACAGATCTCTTATCCCTGCAGCACAGGAAGCAGCCAGGAAGCAAAGAAATTGGAACAAGTGGAGTAAAAGAGAAAGGGAAAAGCAACCACTGCTATAGCAGAGTAGAACCTGGGCCACATTGTGTGAAGGCGTGCAGTACAACACCTCTGTCACGCTGGCATAGAACTCCAAAGGTGAAATGCTCTGTGACCTGAAGAAAGCAACAGTAAGAAGTACCATAGCCAGGTGGTGCTGCAAGATCCAGGTATTGCAACTGTCCTCCTTCCTCTGTAAGGCATGAACTAGATGGTGGGAAGGAGGAGCTGGTGGAGCTCTGGGGCAGGGGCTGGCAGTACTCACAGCCAGCTGATGTCCTGTAGGCATGTGAGATGAGGGCTCTATTTTTGGAGCCGTTCTGCCTTACCAAAACAGAAATTGAAATGTTATTAACAGTTTAGGCATGAAGCACTTATGGCCCTTTACACAGGACTCTCATCCCACTCTGCTCGTTCAGGAGAAATTCCAGGTGACCAGCCCCACATCTGTCACTAAGCCTTTTTGTGCTTACCTGGCATGAAGCAGGGCCTCACACACACATTTACTTAGAGCAGACATAGTCTTCTCTTCTCTCATCAGGAGAAAAGAGAAAGAAAAATTGTTGCTACTGAAACACAAAATTCACAAAGTATGTTCCAGGAAGCCGTTCTCTTCAAAAGCCTAGTTGCAAAGTCCTTTCCCATCTAAAATTCTAGTGGAATACGGACATACACCAGATTTGGGTTCAGAGAACTGTCAGAAGACTATACAAAAGACCTAATGGAGCAGGATCTCAAAGTCCTCTTGAGATGGAAAGCTGATGACTATCAAAGCTCATTCTTCCTAATTTTCTGTCCAGGCTCCTTCCTCCTGGTGACTCTGAAAAGCTCAGAGTAGCAGGATCCCATTCACCAGTCCCACCAGGCTTTAGGAAGTGGTGTCTCCAACCCAAACATCCATGAAGTAAGAGGCAGGCATGGCACTGTAGCAGTATCTTCCAGTTCTGCTTTCTCCAGGCATTTTTGCAAGGAGGACAGAGAAAAGGCAAGTACCTTTGAACATTCAAACCAATAACATCGCAAGTTGTTAGTTCACTTAGCTTTCCCCTGAAAATGTGAGAACCAGAGATGCTCTGTTTACACTCTGTTTTATTTAGTAGAAAACCTCACATCACTCCAGTAATAAGCCTTAAGGAAAACCACAGTATCCTGCTGCATTTTTTCCTAGCAGGTCTGTTGCTTTTTGAAGTTTCTGTCAAAAGTTAAACTACCTTCTTTATCATCTTACACAGTGCATAATCTCGAATTTTAAACCCACAAAATCCCTAATATATCTGTAGCAATAACAAAAAATGCTGAAAAGATTTGTTCACAAGTGCTGATAAACAAGTTAGGTTTAGAAGAGGCAGGTAGATGGAGAATACAGACCCTTCAAACAAATTCAGTAATTAGAAATCTCACCTATATTTTATAGATGTTGCTGTGAAAACACTTTGTAAAATTGCCCTGTGGATGCTCAGCTTGCTATCCCTTGCATAAAAACACTTCCCAGCACCACAGGAATGGATATTGTCTGCATATAGTCCCACTACACAGAGAGCAATGACTGACATCGTCCTCCCTAGTTTCCCACTGACAGCTGGCCCCTTACCCTGTGATTAATGGACGAACAAAGAAGATTACAGACCTCCTAAATTTGCTCACACAGTCTATAGAATTAATTGCATGAAGTAGAACTAGGAATATGAGAGCATGAGCTGGCCCTTTAACAAAGATGTTTGTCCCTGAAGTCAGACAAATCTGATGTACAGCTCATACCCAGAAGATATCTGAGCACAATCCTTCTTATTTGTACCTGGGTGCACTTGGAGAAAGGGCTGGCAGAAGCAGAGACAGAGAAATATTGATTTGTAGCTGAAACCAAGAAGCAAAAGAACACAAATTGTATACTACACTGCACTGATTTTCTGGCTGGAGTTGTTCTGCTTGTGTCCACACAGAACTATCTTGTATGACTGGGTAGGCCTGAACCTGAGGCCCCAGCGAGCTCTTCTACCCCCATACATACTGCTGTGCTCTCCCTAGCTCACAGAACAACCCACTAGAAGGATTGTCACCATCCAGCAAAGAGACTTCTCAGATTTGCTTCCCTGCCAGAGATGGAAGGTATCATGCTGAACTGGGCTCGAGGCATCCCAAGCTAAGCTCAGGCATCAGCCAGCCCCTGTCTACAGCCACAGCCCAGAGGAGGGCGAAAGTGTGCTGATTCCCAAAGAGACAACGTTTCCTTCTGCTCAGACATCACTGGTACTCTCTGCCTATAGACAAGGACACCACTAGGAGGACCCTGTAAAGCAGAATTGTTGCTAAACTACAAGTCCCTGCCTTGAATTAAAGCGTGAACACTCAGAATCAAGCAAGAAATACTCCACAGAATTTTGGGGTTGAGAAGGAAGAACTACGTCACCCTTCCCTGAAAAATGGCTTACAAAATCAAAACATGTCCTTGCTTTCCCGAGCTTAGGAACGTTCCACTTCGCTGCCGATTCTTTAGATCGTAGTACTGAGCTTCAAATCTTCAACCTTTACCGACAGGTACCCAGCCCCCTTAACAAGAAGGGAGGAAACGTCTCCCCTCCCCGCGGGCAGTCGTGCAAAAAGCAGCTCCAGCAGAACGGGCGTGTGCAATCCTCTCCTCCGCCAGCAGGTGGCAGGAGCGCACCAGCGCGTCCGGGGTGGCCGCGCTCAGGCGGCCCCAGGGGGTTCGTGAGCGGAGAGAAAAAAAGAACCGTCGAAAACAAACAAACAAACAAAAAAAAGCCATAAAAGTTTTCACTCTGCAGTACGGGCAAGGGAAGAAGCCACACGCTGGCATACACGCATCTTTCCCTGCCCCCCGCTAGGGTTTACAGCGAAGAGGAAGCCAGCTCTGACGCAATTATTGCTACGAGAGGAAAGAGAGCTCCAGTACCTGAACTGCCTTCTGGAAAGCCAGATTTGGTACATAATTCTCATCTAGTGTATGTCAGAAGTCTTCTGATAGGAGACAGTATACGGGGTAGGAGCAAGATGTAAACTTAAGAGGGGATAAGACAGAAGACAGATACCAAACCTGTCTACAAATCCAATTTAATGCCACATTTCCAGCTTGTGACTGAAGTGAAAGGCCAGCGTTTTGTCCAAGCCATCTGTACAGGGCTCCTTTTGTGTCATTCCTCTCTGAGTATTTATGCCACTGTACACAGCAGCATAACTGAGCCGGCTGCAAGCACCGTGGCTTCAAAGTAGAACTATTGCTGTTTATAGAGGCGTTGTTAAGAATTTATTGCTAATGCATTTTAATAAGTTATGAAAAAAAGCAGTACTCTGAATGAATCATTGCAGGTAAATTTAGTTCAAAATGTAGACTTTCTATTTCTTCATTGACAAGCAAGCAAACTCACAGCAAGCACATACCTGCAGACAGGCAGAGGGGTAGGTCCTGTGTTCAATGAAAGCAGGCATTTCAGTTTAAGGACAGACCCTTCCAACAATTCAGACTGAACAGAGAAGGCAAAATCAACACCTAACTAATAAGTTTCCCTTACTTATTTCCATCCTTGGAACAGAGTGAGTACAACAGAAGTATTCTTGGGGCATGCAAAACTAAATACAAAGGGGGTCATGGAGGAATGCACGTACATCCATGCTAAGTATGAGGAGCAGGTCTGGAGATACTGCTGGAACACCCCTCTTGCTGGCTCAAGACAAACATATCCAGAAGCAATCCACTGTTGAAGGTGTTCAGGGCAATAAAAGGAGAGCCTATCTGCAAATGGGGAAGGGTAAAAAAATATTAAGATAAAGAAGAATACAACAGTGTTCTTGCAAAGTGGTATTTGTATACCATCTAATCAAGTCTATAGAATTTCTGAACTAAATAAATTTAAATTGGACCTAAATATCAATGGCATTTGGAAGCCAAAACTAGCTTCTTACTCAAAGAAATTTTATTCCTATTTTGACAGTGTGACTCCTCAGAGATTCAAGACATAGACCCTCTGCTGTGAGCAATGTACTGTAGAATAGAAGGTTACACATTGACTCCCCTGGTAGTACTGAGATCCATCAAACTGTGTGTCAGCAGAGCCAGGGGCAAGCAAAGGACCAAGTCCAGGGCAGTTAGTAGGTGCACTTAATGCAGCCTTAGATGTGTGTGCTCTAACACAGACAGTTGTGAACATCTGGCAATGCATAACACATCTGGGTTGAGGAGCATCAAAGGAACAAAACCAAGCATCCTTTTAATTTACAGAAATGGCAAATGAGCTACGGCAAGCAATGTGTTAGTAACGCTGCCACCACATGCACTATAGCACCATGCCAAGCAACCTCAGCCAGCTCTCAGGGGATGCTGGGTATCTCCTACCAACGCTTCTGAAGAGGCATTGAAATAGCTCTTGTCACACCCACACCTTAGGTGTGAGCCAGCAGAAACCTCAGTGGGTGACACAAACACATATTTCTCATTAGCAGATGTACCTCTGAACACTCCCCGCCCTGGAAACGCTGCTCAGAGGCTCTCATGGGAGATACTTGCTGGCTCAAGACAAATATATCCAGAAGCAACCCACCAAGGAGCCCATTTCAAGCTCCAGAACTGGTTTCCAGGTATCGGAAAATAACCCCTGGACAGCACTCCATATGGCATAGGTTCACCGATGCCCCAGGGCACGATGCAGGATGTCCTTTCCTGTCCTTGGTCTGCCCCGAGCCAGGAGTCTGGAAAACGGGGAGGTGGATGGGTAACTCTGAATTTCCATGCCCATTTTCCCATTCCAGCCCATTTCAAAGGAACGGGATGGTGTGCAGGACATGCCTGCCCAGCTCCAGCAGACAGACAGGCTGAGGGGCAGATCACCTGCTTCAAGAGGGCTGGGTGGAGAGATAGTTTACAGACCACAGGAGGAAATCCTCTCCTTTGGGGAAGTCAGAGTAGCAGGGACTATCAAAGTGCTGAGGACAGGCACACACCTGCAAAATAGCACGGCAACCAGAAGAAGGGAATTAAGTGGTAAACAAAGCCCTCACATGGCTGTAAAGATTCCCTGAGGAATAACTGCTGAATCCAATGAAGAGTGGTTTGGGTTTAAAGCAAAATTGTGGTAGTTCAGAAGACACATATGGGTTTTAAGCACTGAACAGCAACACTCACTAGCTCCCCCACCTTGTTGCTCACTTCATCAAGGGTAAGATGTGCTGGGCACGCAGCAGAGAAGAGCCAGAGACTCTGCAATTCAGTCATGCTTTTGAAAGACCAGAATATTTCAGCTCAGAGGCCTGAGACCAGAGTTTGTGCAACAGAAGAAACAAATGTAGAAACAAGTGAAGCAAAGACTGCTTAAGGCAGAGAGGAAAGGCAGGAATTTGGCTTAAGGGGAGCCTGTGTTGTTAAAGAGCAATCGCGTGACTGCATGAAGGACGAATCCTGGGAGATGGCTGGTTCTCTCGCCTGCTTGAGATGCTCAGCGTGTAAACAGCCCTGGTCTAGTGAGTCCCCAAACCACAGCTGCATTCCCCACACCAATGGCTTAAGTGACAGCAGCCTCTCTCATTTAATTCCCACTCTGCTCAGCTGAGCTGACCTGAATATGTGGCCATCATGCAAGCTCCGCATCCCCTGCGAGCCGAAGCACTCTTTCTGCTTTTCCCAACACGGCAGCTAGATCAGAGGCTCCTCTGCCAACCCTCATGTTCAAAACCTGTAACAGGAGCTCATGTATGGACTTGGCCCATGGAAACATGGAAGGAACACAGGGTTCACTGCTACCTTTGACCCCAGGCTACAAGCTGGCTGCCTTTCTACACTTCCTTCCCCTGTTCTGAAACAAAGCTGGGATTCTCACAGCAACATCTACTGGCACCAGAAGCTGGAGCTTTAATGACAGCATAAAATTTAACAGCGCTCTTGATTAAAAACAGAAACAAAGAAAATCACTTATGAGCTGGCACCTCTGCAAGGCACTCAACTGGTATTTTGCCCCCCTGCACTGTGGAATGGCAGGGGGGTGCCACAACCACCAGAGACTTGCACCTTGGTCCCTGACTGCTCAGGGCAGAGCTGGTGTGTGATGGTGAAGAGCCAGCCCCTCTGCTGCCTTGACAGCAGCATGGCATGCCAGGCCAGCAGCCTCCAGGGTGACAAGGAGTTCAAGAGTAACATTTTTACCCCTTCTCTGTTGCTGCAAATATCTGTCTCCACACAGCATCCCACCGACTGCTCTGTGATCACCCCTGCACCCCCTGCAAGGGCACACAGCAGAGCCATCAGGACGAGGGCTGGGACAGCCAGCCCCACACTGCGGGCTGCATGTGTGCTCTTCCCCTCTTTTACTGTCTTTTGGAAGCTGTTAAATCGAAGGGGGCAGAAGCCGAATCGATAGAAAGAAGACTCGCAGCCTCCGGCGAGTATCTTCAGAGCCTGGCTTTCAGCTATTTTCAGCCAATTAGCGTGGGGCTCTTACACATTTACTTCTTCTCTCTGTGAGGTGAAAGCAGGACCACCGCCAGCTCCGTGACTCACACAAACACAGGGAAGCAAACATAAAACAAGCCGCCTGCTTGCTCTTTCCAGGGCTTATTCACACCCTTCGTAACTCTTTGATCTGCCTGCTCCAGTGCATCCCAAGTTGTGGAATGAGAACAAGCAGAGCTAGGGGTAGTCTTAGACAACTTTTGCTGGCAGAGTTTGAGCCAGATCTCAGACTTCCCAGTGAACAGGGAGAGGAAAATCGAGACCTGCCTGCAGTTCTGAGACAGTAGCCACCAACAGCCCTTGCCAGCTAGACAGTAATGACTGTTATGTTTTGTTACTAACCACTTTGGGCTATGACATAGAAGAAGACCCATTCTCATCCATCACCTCCATGTACCAACCTAATAGACAGACCTGTGCCTTCCAAAGCCTCTACATCCTGAGCCATAGACAAGTGTTTGTATTGTGTTCATGTCCTGGCACTAAGCAAAGGTGTGCTGGAGGTGCTTGATAAGTTTTTGATAGCATATGGTTATACTGCCAATTCTTACTTGTCTTCTGCATCTGTCTTTCTGCTGAAGACCCCGTTTTCTGGAGTCCCAAGACTGTGCAAAAGTATCAGCTTAGATTTATGAAAAAAAATGAGCAATTCCTATCCATCACAGCTGCAAATAACTGAAAATGCCCTGAAGGAGATGAGGCTCAGAAAGACTTAAAAAAGCTGAAGAGAACAAACAGAAATAAAAATATACCAAGAGTTTTTATTTTTGGAGTCCAATTCATATCTTCTGAGTGTCTCAGTTTTAGCAAACCAGTTAACCTCTCCGAGGTTCCCCTTGGACAGCTGATGACAGCTCTCTCCACAAAATTACTGGGTAAAACAATGGCAAAATAAAACACGGGGCCTCATACAAGGGATGGAAGGATCCCATGTGTTGTTCCCTGCGACAGTGATGTCCTGGGAAAACACTCCAAAAAGGGAATCTCTCTGCAGCCCTACGGCTGGCAAAGGCAGGGCAGATTCTTCCCAAGGCACAGTGCTCCCTTCTCTGGAGGGCAGAGATGCAGTGAATCTTTTCCCAGAACCTAATGGTCCCTGCCTCACTGTCATCTTCCAGATGCCCACTTTCACACCAGGAATGCTGCTGGATTTTCTAATAACTTTTCACACATCTTCCACCTAGTCAAAATCTCCGCACTCTCAAAGCAAAAGAAGTAGAAATGTACATTTGTAGTGGAGGAGTTAGAAATGCCACAGGGAACAGGAACAAAAGGCTCTATTATTGCAGGGACCACTGCAGCACAATGTGGGTGTCTCTGCCAGGGACAGTAGCAAGTGGCTTCCAGGGTACGGGACAGCCCTCACTTGCTCACTAGCTCTACTGCTGGGCTCCTCGCTTGCTTTTCTGCTCAGCATGAGCTGATTATTCCCACCAGAGTGCCCAGCTTGCCCACTGTGGCAGCTGGAAAGAAGCATTCAGACAGGGCAGAGCACTGTGATTTGTTGCAAAGGGGGACAAAAATTCAAGTTGAGACCAGTAGTTATTCTAAGGAAACACTCACCAGTGTATCCAAATGCCAGCTCCAGCAACACACTGCCTTCCCTCCCAGCTACTCTCATGGGTCTTACAACCTCACTCCACCCCGGACAAGGCTCTCTCCATGGCTCTGCACACCTCCAGGCTCCTCCACCTTCAGAGGAACTTCCCAGAACATCCCCATGGCCACTGAGGGGTCGTCAGCACCCCACTTCACCCAGCTCTCAGGGCTGGAAGACTTCTGCTGAAACCCACAACACAGCAGCAGAAAACTTCTACAATGCCATGCTCTAACACCAACAGCTGCAGCCTTCATCGCCGCTTGAGGATTATCCTCCTCTAACCCCCCCTCCAGCTCCTCTCTGATCTGCCCACCCCACTCCACAGGATGGCACAAGGCCAGGCTCCCCTGACTCCAATCTCCGTTACTCCATCTGTCAAAGTCCTGGCCTTTTGCAGCACTCAACTGATGTATCAGGGGCACAGTCGCTTAGCCCTGGAGCCCAGAACCTTCCACCCTTCAGATCCTCTCACAAAAGGCTCCCCTAGGGGCTCAGAGCTTGTGACAAAACAAAGTTTTGAACACAATGCTCCTTGAGGCCACTCATTTTCCCTTCCCCTCCATCTATGTGTGTGCACAGGGAGTCAAGAGTCTCACTGTCTCGCTATTTCTGGATGTGGGCAGAGCCTTCTCTGCCTTTACCATTGAAGATGTCTGACATAGCAGACAGGCCAGCTCCTGACATTTGGTTACCTTCCAGGCTCTCTGTTTAGCTTCCATCCAGTGATAACAGATCCCTGCCAAGAAACTTAGTTGTCAAGGAGACCCCTTTCCAACAACAGTTTGGTAGAAACTATGTTATTATCTAGGGTAGGACATCTCCATGGTAGAGCACTCAGGTTAACTGCCTGCTAGCTCTACTTCAGTTAAAATACAGGCTCGGAGACAAAGGAGAAAGCCAGTTGGCAGCATAACCAAGCCCCAGAGTTCATAATTTCACATATGTACAGGATGCTTCAGAGCCAATGCAGGGGGGTCACCGAAGAGGATTTTGCTCCTCCTAGTGCTGGGGCTCAGCCTCCCCCTCACTCTCCCATCCTGATTTTATAATCCAAATTCAAGCTAAAATGCAAAGAAATGGATCCTAGCCTTTCACTAAGCTGGCCTGTGTCTCCCTGGGGAACTGTGTATTTCAGATGGCAATATTTAACCTAGAAACAGATGAAAGCAGAAGCACCTATAACAGAGAGCAGGCAAGACCAGACAGGCGGGTAGGGATCAGTGCTCAGCAGGGGGCTGGCAGGCACTTCCTAATGAAAGATGTAACCAAAAGGTATGCAAAGAGTTTCATTCTGATGATGTAATTCTGTAGCTCCTGCTGCATGTTTCCTCCCAGTCCTAGGACAGAACAGATGTCCAAGGCAATAAAAACTGCTTTTTTTGTTTGCCTCTGCCTTCAGCAACACCAACTTCTATTTGCTCTCCTTCAGAGACTGGGTTAACTAGGAGGGAGAAATCTGCCACTTAAACTACAAACAAAGCTACCTCACAGCAGCGTTACCAGCTACCAAAAAACTTCACCAACAGTGAAAAAGCAGCCAGAAAACAGTAGGAAGAAGCAAAAAGTGCATGTGGGCAATCAGGAAGAGTTACCTTGCGTCTTTAAAAATGCATCTTTAAAAATGCACCTTCTTACAGTTACCCTGTAATCTTCAAAACAAGCCAGAAATGAAGCAGTTGCAGGAAAGAAAGATATTTGCAAAACTACCAGGTGTCCGCTGATCTATTTCTAATTGCCTGAAATGACAGCTCCTTGACAGCATAAAGCTAATCTTTCATCTCTTGAGAGGAGTTTCAAAGGCAGGAAACATTTCCTGGCATGGGGAAAAAGCTGAGCTGGGAATTCAGGTTACAAGGCAGACAACAGAGTGGTAGCCATTTTCAAGTCTGCGAGCACTTACTACAACAGAGAGCTTTATTTGGTGCAGCCTCTTCCATATAAAACATGTAAAAATAGCAACTGGTGAGACATGAAAATCAGAGATGGTGAGCTCGTGCCAGAGACATTTAACGGGAGTGATGATCTGATGTTACAGCTTCAAGCAGTGATTTAAGACTCCATAATTAATTATTTGCTCTCCACTAGCCACGAATGAGGGGGGAAGTACTGTGGTTTATAGCTCCATCCTCAAGATAAAGCAAGCCTGAAAATCCATTGGATGTAAAGGGAAGAAAATTAGCCAAGAACTCAGCATCTGAAGTTGAGAATTTCATTCTCATACCAACTTTTTGCTTAGTCTCCTACTATCACAAAGACCTAAACAGGTAAGCTTCTCATGCAGTTTGTCTTGTAGATGAAAATCAGCACCAGTTTATCACATGGAAAGGTCTTCTCTGAAGAACGTTCCACTAAAAGAGAAGAAAGTATTAGCAGGTAAATTGGTAAATCCTTTTCCCTAAATACATTTATCCAATGGATGAATTCAGCCTCCAGAGTCAAACCAAAGAGTATGCTAAGATTTTAAGCCATCGATTTCTTTTTCCTTTAGGAAAGACTGGTCACTACATTGCCCTACTTTCCTCCCAGTAATCTGCACTTAGGAACTCTGCCAAATTGCATAAACTTAGTCTAAAAGTTTTCACACTGAGAGTCACTTTATGTCTCCAGCGCCAGCGAATACATGGTGATTCCCTTAAGGGTATGTTCTTATCCTAGGAAAACGAGTTCACAGCCCAGCACCAAAAGACCATTTGCTCCACTGGTGGGCCACTGGAGGCTGCAGAATTTAGTGATGAGTGGAGGGAGAAAGTAACCTTAGAGTGAAGAAAGCGATTCCAGAAAAGTGACTCCAGTGAAATTGTGGATCTTAGAGAGAAAAAAAAAAAAAAAAAGGAAACAAAAGGTAAAATTTGTCCTACTCTGTGCTAAATTCTGTGTTTGTTAAATATCAAACAAATCCACAGAGCAGCACAGAAGACAGAAACCCATTATGGCCAGGATTTAAACATTCTGAAATTTTACTTCCTTTTGAGCTGAAACAAAGGCCATAAAACCTCTGAAATTATTTCAAAGAGGAAGAATCTAAAAATATCTCAGATAGGTAGGTACAGAAACAGCAAATAGAAAATACGCAAAATATTTTCAAAAACCTCAGATGCTGTGCTCCAGAAGAGAAACATCAATTCTTGTTATTTTTCCTTTACAATGGAAGATTGAGGCAAAGCAGTTTTGTGAGTTACTCCCTTCAGATGGAAAATGATCGAAGGTGTTTGCAACAGCTCTGCTTACCAGGTGTTTAAAACAGCTCTGCTCCTGGCCTTTGCCCTCCTGCGAACAGGATGCTCTCTTGACTGAAAAGCCAAATAGTTGGCCATGAGCAGTAGAGGCAAGGTTTTCCCCCCTTGTAAACCAAGCAGAGGACATGTGCATAGCTTCCTTTTCCCTTGCTTTTAGACAAGGGAGAGGTCATACCCATGCAGATGGACAAGAGTGGGATCCCATCCAGCAATACCGGAAACCCACAGCCAGGCTTGGCTGTCCCAACGCACAGGGGATAAAGGCGAACAAGCTGGAACCCAGCCGGGAGAACTCTGCCAAAGCTGTTTGCCAGGGGGAAATCCCAAAAGAATATGGCCTGGAGCCAAGGATGTGGGGAGAAAGAATTAAAGAAGTCCATCTGAAGTTGACCAAATCTCCTTCACCTCCAATCGTTACGCAGTATCCCCAGGACTGTCCTCAGCAGCTACAGGTCTTTCCATCAAACAGGTATCAGGACAAGGAGAGGACTTCCTTTGGAAAAACCCAGGAGAATGGAGCAGAAATACTTATGAGGGTGTCTTACCCTCAATGCAAGCCTCTCCTTGCTTTCATGCTGGAATGACCACACATGAACAAACACGCCAGTGCCTTGCACACTAAAATAACATTTAATATGAACAGGCAGCACCACATAAGGACTTATGTAAGATTTGGTGCTGGGGTAGACACTTAACAGCTGGTTCAGGACCACAAAACAGGATTGGATTTTCCACAGACCAAGAAAATCCAGGAAATCTGAGTAATTTCTAATCCTGGAAAGTGCAACAAAACCAGTTTGGTATCCATAGCTCACACCAGGGCTTGGCCCTCACTGTTCAAAAAAAGCCCTAGAGATACTCAAACAGAAACAAATGAGACAGGGAGACCAACTAAAACCAATTAGCAGACTCCAGCCAGAAGGCAGAATTATCCTAGCCATTACTGGTGTGCTGACTTTCAGCTGCAGATGAAGGCTGCAAACCGACAGTAGGGGAAAATCAGCTTCAGGGCTTCCAACAGGCCAATCCCAAACCACATAGTTAGGTTTATTTAACAAATGAAACACACCACAACTCGCCTTTTCTCCTATCAGTCTTAACTGGGGATTTTCAGGGCTGGGTTGTTTTTTTACTCTGTGGTTTCCTAAGAAAATTCCAGGGGAGGCACTGACTTTCTTAGTGAACTTATAGCCTCCAGTAAGCGTGTTTCTGCCAGCCACCTTTCACAAGCCCCAAAGGAGTTGAATATTCTTCTTCTTTTAACTTAATTGAGTTGGACTGAACGAGCAAAATAACAATCAGCAAAACATCAGCATGTTCTGAGGGCTCAAAGATCCAGAGGGGAAAGGGCAGAAATGAAGAGCTGACAAGGATGTGGCATATGCGTGCCCGGCACTCAACATGGGAAAGTGGCCCTTCTTTACATGGCCAGTTATCTATGACCATTTGTGTGTGTGTGTGTGAGTGTGTGTGTGTGTGTGGGGGGGGGAGCAGATACCAATCCCCTTCCTCAGGATGCAGAGCAAGTAGTAATCCCAAAATAGCACTACTGACATCCAAGAGATTTCTCCAAGAGTAAGGTACAACTCTGTGAGAGCAAGGACAACAAAGACAGCCTATAGCAAGCCTGTAGCTCTCCTTCCCTGGATCAATTTATTAATTTCTTCCATGCTGGTGGTTATAGAGGGGGAAGGGGATGAGGAGACAGAGACAAGGCCCTTGTGTGCAATGAAATTAAATGCACAGCAGCAGCCATCATTAATGATGCATTATGGAGTAACAAAGGGAGGCTGGTTGATTGACAGTCCCTAACAAGTTGTGTATAATAAACACTTCTCTCTAGACAGAATGTTCCTGATTATGGGATATGTTCCCCCTCATGTTACTGACGGATCCATTGTCGTAGACGCACCCCACTTCAAAGGGGAGAGACACCCATAACAAAAGGAGGATTGACTGGGAGATGCTTGACTGAAGGAGCCATGAGGCCACCTTGCTGAGGTCTGTAACAAGCAAAATGCACGAGGCTGAGAAACCATCCAGGAAAATAAATGGCTGCAAAACAAGTATGAAGATCAGGGGCAAATATCATCCAGCAATATTAAAACAAACTCTTCCAACGGCATTACTGATGCTCTGGATTTAGCTTAGAAAATTATTTTTATGATCTTCTCTGAATGGAGGAGTATTAGGGCAAATCCATGGCTCCTCACATCCCACGTCAGCAGAGAGGCTGCCTAGGGGTAGCCTGCTCAGGGATACAGGCAGCCCTGCACACCCACATGTTAAGGGTAGCACCCCAAGAGAGGAGACAGTCTCTTTTCCTTCTCAGCACCAGCCTGACTCGGGACGAGATCTGGAGCATCAGCACTTAACCAGGACTGCCAACTCTGAACTGGCTATAAATCCAGCCAGCTCATGCTGACATTCCCCAGGATCTCACTTGCCCTCAACAGCCTTATCTCCCCTGACACCTTTTAGTGCAATCCCTGTAATCTCCTTCTCGCATCCCTCTAGCAGTACTCTCCTACCCATCCCATTTGACCCCAATGATTAGAGGTGGCACAGAGCTCCTAAGGGCACATGGGTAACAGAGATAGATATCCTACAAGCCACTACCGGTTGGGTTCAAGCCACAGCCCCTGAAAAAATATTTAAGCTGCAGAGTCCATCAGCAGTGCAGTCCAAGCAAAGGGCTGTAGGGTCCTCACAGGACAAGAACAGATCCTAGGTCCCTCAAGCTATGTAGAACTGCTCCAGTTTATACTTCCCAAACCCTGTCCCACCAGCAGAGAGGATCTCTCCAACAGAAACAGGCTCACCTAGTGGTTCCTGCACCAATTTCTCAGTACTAGCATTAAGGCTATAGCTCAACTTAGCTGGAGAAATTGCAATTCCTACAGGGACAGAATTCCCTTAAAGGGAGGGATTCATCACTGTGGGTTTTAAATATCTTTTGCTCTTCAGGGCTGAATCCAAAATGAAATGGGATGGAAGGACACAAGCTCAAGAGAAGCAGAGGGAGCATTCCTGACCTGGAAGTGTTCGCATTCAGAAAGACACCCAATCAAGCGCCCCAATCAAGCTTATTTCCAGGTGGTGTTACAAGCCAGAGGTCAGGCCCTGTAGCATGTGATGAGGAAATTTGCTGGCAGTTTCTAAACACAGAGTGTAAACTCTAAGTTTCCCAGAAAGCAATTAAGAGGGAAAGGCAGGAAATTTGCAGCTCTGTAATTAGCGCCAGCAAGAAGTCAGAACAGAGGGTGACATCATCAGAGCTAATTACAACTAGGGGGAAGGGTAGGAGTAATCATTATCCTGACCCCGTGATCTGTATCTTGCTCCTGTTGTGCTCCTGGACAGAATTCCCAGGAAAGGCATATTTCCCTTGCTCAGAGGCATGTTTCTGGCTCTGTTCATGCCTCGCACATGTGAGGCCAGATCCCCGCATATTTCATATGGATGTTAAAAAAGAAGAGTAGACAGGAGTGAGTGAGTGTGGGGACAGATCAAATGCCCACAGGTGTTGCAGCAGGACACTCAGCCCCTTAAGACTTCTGCTGTAAGAAGACCCTGCAAGGCACTGACCAGCAGCCAGCCCTGACCCCTCTTGCCCATCCTGCTTTTCACTGCCCAGATCCCTTTTTTCACACCCAACCTAGAGCTGGCATTACTCCAGCAGCCAAAAATAAACAGACATCTGGCATCAAATGTGATTGAAGCACTTCTGCACTCCTTGTGCCAAGACAATTCTCCCCAAGCTGTCACCATCAGTGGTCTGGAAGCTGCTGTTTCCACATCCACACACAGGATGGATGGACGGATTCTACAGCTCATTGCCATTGGGTAGATGGGTCTCAGAGCAATAAAAGCCAGAAAAAGTAGGAATTGCATAAGAAAGGTCTGCTTTCATCTGTTGGCAAGGCCTGGGAAGACACTATTCACACATCTTTTTGTCCTGATTCTCTCAGCACTGGGATCAGCCCGGGCTCTATTTCCCAACAGAAAAAGGTAGGTCCCCTTCTGAAAAGCAGTTGCTGTAGTGCTGCACAAAGTCACTAAGACTTCAGGGTACCAAATTTTCAGCCGAGGGCTTCAGCTGCCCCATTCAGCCATTGCAGCTGATCCTCACAATCTGTTTAACTCTCTGACTCTGTGGCATTTGGCTCTCCCGCTGCCATGCAAAAGGATACAAGAAGGTTGACAAGTAGTCTGCAGAAATGCAATGATACAGCAAAAAACGCCCCTCAAACAGGAACCAAAACAAGGCAGCCAGGATACTGTGGCTTGTACCCTCCATGACCACTTCTGATATGCAAAGGAAATTATTTGCAAAGTTATTACAGAGAAATGGCACATCAGTAGTGGGAGCTGTCATTTAGAAGGAAAACTAAATCAGGTTAAAAGTTAACTGGCTCTTATATACAGAAAAAGAAAAGCTATATTCAGAGGAAAGGGAAGGGGAAGTTGCATGGTCTTGGTTTTATAAAGAAGATTGTTCTTTACAGAAAATGTGACGTTAGTACCTGCAGGCACTATTTTGGCACTGCATGAAAGCAACAGGCTCAATACAGAAGCAGAGAAAGCAGCCAGTTTCTGATGAACTTCAAGATGAATCCAGTGCAGCAAGTTAAGCCTGACAGCATAAAAGAAGGAAAACCCACCATAAGGATTCTACTTTGTGTCTTGATACAGGAGATGTTAGTAACACATAAAATATTTTTAAACTGCTTTCTAAATCTCTGTGTATATGCAGCACTCCATAAAGCCTACCAAAAGTTTTTAAATACTATATTGAAACACTGTCAGAGACCCCACATATCAGTGAAAACTTCTTGGTAGCATTTAGATACACTTCAATAATGCCACAAAGATTAAAAACCCGATGGAAATATACAGAACAGCTTCAAAGTAAGACATCAGGCAGTTTATACAGAAAACCACACTAACTGACCTGTAATACCTGTTTGTCTGCAAAGGTTCATTACATATTCCTTTTAAAGTCTTTCTCGCATCCTCCTCCCCTTTCCTCATCCTAGTTTTCGAAAAGACTGTAGGAATCCCCTGGATTAAGGGGAACTCACAGTCCAGTAGCGTGCAATATTCAATCAGTCCTAAGGCTATTACAGCACAGTGCTCCCATGCAGAGATAAGCAATGGTTTAGAAAAACATCTGAGCAGTTCCAAACATCAAGATGATTTCACACCCTGATGGAAAATATGCAGGCTAATATTGCAGCAGTCATTATGGCATTCAGCATACAGTCATGCTAAAATCCACAGAAGAATGCAGCTACACTCGTTCATAGGATTAGAAGACTGATCCATATACCACTGAAACCAATAAGATGTTTTTCCATTAAGTGGGAACGGGATTGGATGCTATAAAACATTAACTCTGCGAGCTTTCACGAGACATGAAGGCACAGATCAGCCACACAGCCAATGCTGAAGATACACACAAGCATGCTAGCAATTTGTTACACAAACTGCAATATGTGCTTATTTTTCTTTCCTATGAGATGGGATGAACTGATTACAGAATGGGGTCAGCAATGGGGTTACACAGCTGGGCATTGCAAATAATAAATACGAATAAATAAATGAACTCTTGACTAGCTGGGAATAAAGCTAAGGTAAAACCACTGGCACCTGCTGGGCATATGCCAGAAAGGCTATGCAGGCAGCTTTAGAGAAGAGGGTCACATTTTCATGGGATGTTTTGAGAAGGCCGTTTAGATGAAACATAGAAGTAGTCCTAAAGAAATGCAACAGTTCTTAGTGGAAGAGCTTTAAGTTGCAAATTTTTGTAGCACATAGTGTTGTATTATCTCTGAGCACACAGGCTCCCTAAAGTCACAGAAGCACAGTAAGATAACCTAACACAGAAGTATGACCTTAAAATACAACCCAGCCATCTGTCTCCATCTCACCTGCTGTTGGAGAGGAAGAGGCTGACCCAGTGTGCATTTGAAACTCTCACCCAAAGCCCCACAGTACATGATAAGGTGACAGGGAGCAGAGCAAGGGCTGGAGGAAAGAGGAGCATGCACCAGAATGAAAACTGCAGATGAAAGCCAGCAACGTGAGTGTGCTATGTGAAGAATTTGTAGTAGAAGAAAAAAAGCCTTTGCCTCAGCCCAGGCCACAAGGTGTCCAACTGCAGCAGGTAACAGGTCACATACCAGCATTTCCAACACAGGAAATCTCTGTCCACCCTGAAGTTTTGCAGGATGGACACCAAAGCCATAACCTCCTCTAGGAAGAAGCCGTTTCAACAGAAATCCAAAGCATTTAATGAACAGCTGATGATGAAAAGCAATTAGCAGAAGGTACAGCGGGTAGAGGAGAGGAAGGTAGAAAAATACACAACCAATCAGGCCCACAAAGTAAGAGCTATTCATGTTTGGTCCTAACATTTGTCCCAGCCAGACAAACTTTGTGAATTACACATTTTAGATTAAAATGCTTAAGAAAGTCTGTGCCTGACAGTCTGCTACAGAGCACATCCCCAGCTAGTCCCAGTGAGAATCACACAATCATCATGGTTGGAAAGGACCTCTGAGATTCACTGAGTCCAGCCATCACAACCATCACACACAAAAAAACCCTACAATCTTGGCCACCAGAGCATGCCACTAGAACATGCCCTGAATTGCACATTTACACGTTTCTCAAATACCTTCCAGGGCTGGTGACTCAACCATCTCCCTGAGCAGGCTGTTCCAGCGTCTGACCACTCTTTCAGTAAAGTAATTCTTCCTAACATCTAACCTGAACCTCCTCTGCTGCAACTTCATACCATTTCCTCTGGTCCTGTCATTATTCACTTGAGAGAAGAGGCCAACATCCACTTCTCTACAACCTCTTTGCAGGTAGTTGTAAAAGGCAACGAGGTCTCCACTCAGCCTTATCTTCTCCAAACTAAACCTGCCCAGTTACCTCAGCTTCTCCTGCTATGACCTGTTCTCTAGACCCCTCACCAGCTTGGCAGTTCTCTGGACACACTGAACCTGTGGTGTACAAGCCACTCACCCAGACACTAGCCAAACAGTAAGCAGCATCACCTTCCCAGCAGCAAAACTCTGGACTTTCATATACAGGCCCCTTGAAATAGAAGGGTTAAAAAGGGGATTGTATAGCACTTTATATTCCACTGCTATGAGGGAGGGTCGTGTAAGATGCCAGAAAACTTATGCATTTATCTCTTCATCTTTTATCTCTTTAACACACTTTGAGATCCTTGGAGTCAAAGTGCCAGAGACAACAGCTCAGCAAACCAAGGAGGAATGAGAAGGCATCAAGCTGCAAAATACAATGGCAGGTACATCAGAGAAGCACACAGAGGTGAAAAACAGCAAAAGAGCTGATCTGTCTGCACAACTGAACTGCTGTGCCATTTATTTTTAAACACCCTCATTGCTCATGATACTTGCGTCTGCCTTTCCTCTCTCACCCACACTGGAGCAGCTGCCCTACTTGTGTGAAAAGGGAACTTCTGAGCTCCAGCACTCATTAGGATGATGCCTCACGCAAGCAGGCTCCGACAGAGATGCCTGCGTGACAAGTCGCTGTGCAAAAGGCAAAAATGACAGGGGTGGGAGAGAGATCGTGACAAAGCAACAGTCAGTGTTCAACAACAGCAGAAAAACAACCCCGGGTCAGTTCATCTACCACAGACTGACGGTGACAAGAGTAGAAACTTCAGGGGAAAGTTTAAAAAGGTGGAAGAAGTCGATAGCAATACCTTCTCTGATACACCTTAGAGCAGTGTGTAGCTTAGAGGTTTCTGCAAGCAGACTTGTAATTGCCAAATAGCCCCAGACAGACAAATCCTCTGAATTTGCACAACTCCTTTTAAATCCACTTGTATTTTGGCCTTCGTGTGTCATGGGGCAACAAGCTCCCCGCTGTACCTATGGGTGATGCTGGGATTTTGCATTTCAATGCCACCTGGTAAGTTTATAATTCTTCTACAGCATGGAGGGCAGCCAGAATTTATATCATAATCACTCTTTCCACCCCGCTCACTGCCGTTCCACACACAAAGAGGAGAGTCCTCTTAAAATGCAGTAGCAAATGTCATGGGTCAGGAGTTCATTATTTTAAGCTGCTTCTTTCCTAGGGCATCATTTGAACAGTTTGGGCTGCTTTAGAAGGAAGAGATTATATTCTGGCCTAGGCCTGATGATCAAAAAAGAAGCTTCTCTACCAGCCAAAAACGGGTCTGGGCAGAGTGCTTCTGTAAGTTATATCAGTATTATCAGTCCAGACAAATCCCATTGAGTAATAGAGAATAGGGCACAGAAAGGAAGGAAGGCACCAGGGCACACTCATTCCTTCAAGTGCTTCTGGCTAATAAATTCTGCTCCAGGAGGAAAGAACTGACAAACTCAGTCTGTCTGGCTTGTGCACTGCTAAATTAAAGCTGATATATGGCAGATTAGTAAGAAGAGCTGTAATAGGAAAATGCTGTCAGGGTAAAAGGGAAGATACAGAGATTTGTTACCAAAAACCACTTTCGCTGTCCACCCCACCCTGCAGATAGCTATGCATCAGACTAGAGCTAAAACCACCTCAAAGCAGAAGCAACTACCTACGGAGTCCACCTCCTTGCCTGTAAAGCCAGCTGTCTGGTTGTTTCAGAAAAGGATGCAAAAGACACTTAGGTTTCTTCTAACTACCCCAAGACATCAGAAAAGGATTATTACTTGCAGCCTGTGGGGTGGCACTCCCCAGAGCCTGCCTCTGTCCTGGATCTGGGGCGGCCTGACAGCAGCACTGAGCATCAATGTCATCCAAAGCATGGCCTGACAGTTCTGTGGTTCCCTACACAGTGGCTGGGACCTTATGCTTTGTGGAAGACAGCAGCTACTCATGTTCCCAAGGAACCATCTGATGGGTCTCACTGGCAATCTAGGGGCAGGCACCCAAGGGTGGTCTCTGCTCCAAACTAAATAGAATCTGTAGGCAATAATCTGCACCCTAATAAGAAATTCATAGCACTTTTTTTTTTTCTTCTTTGTGGAAGCAGATTCACAGATTAAAGGTTCATTTCTCAGGGTCCATTTCCCTGGCTCCTGACCAAGCCTACCTGCGCTGTAGCACTTTCCTTGAACAGCTCAGGTCAAACAAAGACAATCAATTCCAGAAGCAACTCTAGACTCAATTCAACTCTCAAATTAGAAATAAGCCACCCTCTGCACAGAGCTAACCAAACAGCAAGCAGGGTGCTGAGATGTCCCTCTGCCCGTCACACCTTGGCTAGTATGAACAGCAAAATTCACACCTGAGAGCACACCAAGCCTTAATGAAGGTTTCAGATCCCTGCCTTCAGCCTGATGGACTACGGCAGGGCCAGGCAGTGGCTTTCAGGATGCTACTGCTCTTTCTTGCAGCACCACAGAGGTCTGCACCAAAGTCTGTCTTGAAAGGCAGGGTGAAGAGAGAGCAATGTTGCATAAAGATTTCATTTCCATTAAGCCTATATCGTGGGTTATTAGAAGCAATTTTTCCATCCAGGACATTTCAGGCCCGAGGCAAGCACTTCAGGAAGAGGAAAAAGGAGAACAGTACTTCACAGGTTCTGTTTTCCAGCCTTTCCTTGCAAGTGTCCTCTAAGTCCCAACACACAGTGGAGTCCGTACTTACTAGTGTTACATACAAATCTTAACTACCAACTTGGTACTGGCTGGGCATTGATAGAGAAAAGAAAGAACAAGCCTGGCTTGTTCCAAGACAAACCCTCAGTATAGGTTGCATTCCTGGTGTTCCTGTTAACTCAGAAGACCCCCACATGATCTGCTACCCAAACCCGTGATGGCTCTTCCTCTGCCTCTAGGATAAAATATAGTATGCTGTACAATCATCTTGCACAATGTTTGTGTTGCCAGAAAACCTGCTTAATGAAGAAAATAGAAAAATTTACTCAAGCTACCTTGCAGTGTAAAAACCTCTTTTCCATTAAGGTGGTTGGGCAGTATTATAACCTCTGCTAGGCAGTGCTGTAACCTCCTATAAATACAGTTGTAAGGTCAGTTCCCACCTGCTAGATGAGTAAAATTGGCTAAGTTTTGGATTTTCATGTTCACATTTACTCCAGATAAGTAATGTGTTTCAAGGACAAGGAGAACTCCTGATGTTAACACGTATGAACAAACCTTTCCCAGACACTCCATGCAGGCCTATCAGCCAGCATTCCTGCTCATTTGGTAGACAGAGTTTCCCTTTTTATATAACTTGTGGGTTTTGCTCTATCTTCTACTTCTGTTAAAACTAAACCAACCTCAGCCTTACTGAGAAACCTGCCACTCCCCTTTAATCACCNCGTTAAAACTAAACCAAACTCAGCCTAGGGAGTGTGCTGCAACCTGTTACTGAGAGACCTGCCACTCCCCTTTAATCACCTTAATTAATTTGTTACAAAGGAACTTACTTTGACCTTCATTCCCTTCCTTCCTGCTTGCCTCTGCTTATAGCTTTGCACTGAAACTAAGTAAATGTACCGATAGTGTAGCCAGCTGCATCTTCACATCAGTTTGTGGTACTATCATGAATTTAATGACAGAGCAGCTGCATCCCGGACCTCACAAGGTTTTCTTGCACCATCATTCTCCCACTCAGCTGTTCACCCACAGACACGCATGCCGTTTTTGAGGGCTGCCTCCCATCACTTAGATCCTTGGCTTTGTGTTCCTCTCCCTTGATGAGTTCTTGCACGTATTACATCCCTTAGTGCTGGCATCAAGCAGTCTTCTGTTGTTTAGAGGCACTTGTTGCCTCCTCTGGAGCTTCATGATGCTGGGATTTCCCTCCTATTCCTCTTGCTAATAGTGAATCTGTCTCCAAAAGCTCTTCTTTCCTTCAAGATGCTCCATGTCATAAGAGAGACATAAAGGGGATAAAAACACTGGGTGGAGAAACACAGTTCTTTCTGGTGGTTCAGTCCTGCACTCAGAGGGTCCCTGAGGTCAATTGTGCTTACACTGTCTAACACCTTAGCAGTCTTCAGTGCTTAATATTTCATATTTAGTTCATAAGACTAATGCAGTACCAGCCTCTCCTCTTGCCTGTTGCTTTACCAGCCTCTCTTGCCTCTCTTCTGTCAGTGTTTGCACCTCACATTCTTTTTCCAGGCCACTGCAGCTGCTTAACCCTGCTGCCTTGCTCCACATCATTGGCCATGCTATACATACAGGTACATTGTGGTGTTGTCTCTTCCCTTCATGTCATGTCACCCATTACAGTCTGGGGGCTCCTGTACTCTTTTCTCACCTCTATAACATAATACACCTGTCTCTATGGTTTACAGCCACAAATTAAAGAATCCCATCACTTTAAATCACATCACCACACTCCAGTGCCACCTACAATAACAAAAGTCCCTATTTCTCCTACACTGTGTGGCTCCATCAAACTTGCAGTTTGGGAGAGAAACTGAAAGGCCAAAGAGATTTCTGACTATTTCTATATGAGAATTTTTTCAGTGACTGTGTATCTGTGGCTCTCAGCTGTGTCGAAAGCCATAATCACTAGGCATGCACTCACAAAGAAGACATCAGGCCTTTCACTCAGTGCCCAGGAACTTATCTCTCATCTTGAATACCACTGCTCAGCTCAGACTTGGTTTCCATCCCATTCACTAATACAGAGATACCTCTGTGTCCATCACACCCCTAAGAGACTTTTCCTGTCGAACCCAGTCAGCTCTGCAAATACCTACCAGCAGGCTCCTGGCTCACAGTTTTCACATCATTGCACAAAGCCATCTTCTCTCTAGCAGCTGCCTGCTTGTTACCTTTGGTTAAGGCAGAACCAGTGCCACTTTGAACAAACATCCCAGGTTTACAGACTTTACACCGTCACCCAGATGGCTGTTTCTCTGACAGCTCCTCTCTAACTAAGGGAAAATGTAGTGGAAGAATACATAGGAGACTTGAAATCCACAATTTAAGAGTGTCCATCATTAACCTTACCAGTGCCAGTGGGTGCCACAACCATTGTTTTACCCTTTAAGATACTTCTGAGGACCTGGGAAAACTCTTAAGGGACCATCTGCCCCTGGATTCTGTGGCTGAGCTCATAATAGGGACGTTGGCCACATTTTATTAATTTGAGATCAACGTATCACCCCCTTGGCATTTTTTAACATGCTGGTTGCCATGCAGCTTTTGTTTCCAGATATGATACTTAGAGGGAAACCTAATATTCATGCATGCACCTGCTGAGACACCAGGAGGACTCTGAAGCAGTAGATGTGTGCAACCTGATCTCTTACTTACATCAACCACCCCAGCTGAACAGAGCGAACAACACACCCAGCCAGGAGCAGGGCCACATAAACCCATTAGAGTGGTCTTGGCTGTGACTAAGCAGCACAATGAGATTAGGCAGGAGGAGGAGCCGGGGGTATGGGGAGAACCCTGCAGCCCTGGGTTTACAGTCACAAGATTTTAAGCTCTACACACAACAAGAGCAAAATATGGATGGGAGGCAGGGAATGCTTTGAGTCATTTTGGTTTTTTTCTGTAGGACTCCTGTTTAGTTTGCTGCAGCCCTGACTGTGGTCATATACTGTCAGTGAAGGGCTCCTCCAGGAGAGGAGAGGGCAGCATCTGGGTCTCTTCAGCAGAGGCACCTACCCTGAGGCGGAGGGGAGAGTGTGGCTGCCATTGAGATTTGCCTCCTCTTTGAAAGGGGCACAAAGGGATTCTGAGTCTCCTGGATTTAAATCCTGGCAGAGGTCAGTGCCAGCCTCTTTTCAATATCCCCTAAGAAGGTCAAGGCGATAAAAGCTCACCCCCTCAGTACTCAATCAGCGATTAGCAACCACTTGAGCAGCAGCAATAGGTTCTCCTCCTCTCCCCCAGTTTTATTACCCAGCAAGTGTGTGAGTGGGTTCAAAGGAACAGATGTCTTCATTGTGCCTTCCCCCTCCTTTTGCTCACAGGAAGAGGTGGAGCAGAGAGAAATTAATTTCCTCTAAATTACGTTCTTAGCCTACTGTATCCTCTCCACTATTCAATGGTCACAGAACTAGGGAGGGAACTGCAAACTTCTGACACTGCAGCGACTTACTCAGAGTGCAAGTGACTAAACACTTTTACACTTTGCATACACAAAACAGCCTCTTTATCTGATTAGCACCCATGCTTCTATTTAAAATCTTTGTAGTAAAAGTAAATGGAAACTTGGTAAATACATTTTATTTCATCTTTGTATCCACCTGGGCTTGGGTTTGTGTTTACTGGGTGGTTTTTAGCCTAATAAGGCACACCTCAGTGTGCAATATGCATGATTTTACTGCTTAGCACCAAAGCACGTCCGCAGTTCTGAGTGAAATTCAAGGGACCACAAAGTTACTCTATCATTAAAGAGAATTTGGTAGCAACACAAAGGTGCTATTAACCCAGCCTGTACTGCAAGCTCTTGCGTCAGCATTGCCACAAAGTGCAAGAGATGCAATTCATGATTAGCAAAGTGTTGCTATTGAAAGCCTGTAGTATGACCCCAGTCCATTTGTCACTTGGTGCTGCCTTTTGCTCAGACACAGGCAAAGGTAGGAAGAAGCCTTCCCAGCAAAAACTACAAAAATCTTGTCAAGATTTTGTTGACAGAGGTTGCCCTTACTAACCTGAAAGGATATCAAGTCTCCTGCTTTGAAACAACCGGCCAGTGCACTTCGAGCTGCACAAAAACCTTCAGTGGCTGGCTAGAGAACAGAAGACACAACATCAAACGCAAAAGAAACCAGAGAGGCACAGCAGGGACCCAACTGCCTTATTTAATAATTACACAGGAAGAGGCAAGCCAGACTGTGCAAGCATTGCCCCCCTCTCTGGGCAGCTGGAGTTTACAAGGCACAGAGCATGGGGGCCACCACCCACTGTTTTAAAGGACCACCATCTCCCATGGAACACTAAGGTTACATCCAACAGTATGCAGTAGGCCAAGCATGCCACATTTGACCTCTCCCAAATTACCAGGAGATGTACCAGGGACACTGAGTAGAGACTGCTGTTTTGGCTGCTTGCACAGGAGATCTGGCTTACAGACTACAGTGCAGAGCCAAGCAACAACAGGCAGGTATCCTGATTTTTAACGGGAGGCGGGTAGGGCTGCTGAACTGTAGAGAGAGCTCCCAGAGGACAGATACTGAGAGGAACTGTTGTGCCAAGGAGCAATGGGTTTCCCATGGGAACAGAATGACAGCCCTGCATTTCTCATCTCCACCCCCTGCTTACTCAGCAGTCACAGAAACAAACCACAGCTCTTCCTTAGTTCTCTTCTCTAGGAAAGAATGGAGTATAGATTTCAGCAGAAGACTCTGACAGAGCCTAAGTTTTTCTGGGAACAGGGAAGGGAGACGATCCACACCACCACCACCATGTATCCATGAATGAGGCTACTAGCCCTCCGTGTTCTGGCTGTTGAAGGCAGCCTGTACCCTGCAGTCATTCCACATAAATGTAATTCCTGACAGTCATAGACACAACACCATAGACTCCACATTCTCCAGTGCCAAGACTTGCTGCTCTGTATTCACCATAAATGCCCTCTGTGCAGTAAAAAAATGTGTTTGGTTCAGCTGTTCATTAGTCAAGATTAATACATCCCTATTATGGGTTACAAAACCACCAGTTTCTGCTCTTCGGGCTGGATTCCCCAGGCACCACCAGCAGCACCCTTCACTTGGACTTCAGCCGTGTATAAAAGTTTAACTTGATTTAGGGTTAAAGCACCGTGATTTACAACATCAGCAGTAAAGTCCAAATAGCCAAGCTGTTAGGACATACTGAATTTGATCAAGCACTTCTGCTCATTTTTTGCACTTCTCAGTATACATATAAACAAGTTTTAAACAAACAAATGTGTGTTCACAGTGCTAGACTTTCAGGCAGCTGCCCAGTCCCATCTCTGGCATAAATCCGTTTATACATCTAACCTTAAAAAGGCTTATTGCAGTGGGTTTCTGGGAGGCTGCCAACTGTGACTGCAAAGGGAAAAATAGGTGAGCTAATCACATTCCTATTTATGAAAACAGAATTTCCTCCATCTCAGCAGAAGGTGGAAGGAAATACATTTGGCCTAGAAGACCCCAGTGATCTCTATGCTGATGGTATTTGACAGGAAAGGAACACTTGGAGTGGGAGACGCAGTGTGTAATTTGGGCACAGGTCGTGTGGAAGCACCTTCACATATTAACCAAGCCTATTGCAATCACATTTCTGTATTTCTTCCATGCTCTTGCCGTGGTAGCACCCAGTTCTGGCCACACATCTCCATGTGCCTCCCTGGCCTGATGGCACAACACCTCTGTGTGGACCCCTCACCCCATTGCTTTGTTAGACCTTTGCTAAATCAAAGAGAACTGTACCTGTCATGGCTGCAGTTACGGACACAGGCAGCAGAGCCAGCACAGCATTCCTTTTCATGTTATTCCTTTTCTCAACCCAGCAGCCAGCTGAGAGTTCTGGAAGACGTTCTGGCACCAGTTTTAGCTGAATCATCTACCAATATAAGCCACATCTGTTCCACATGCATGATCTGGAAAGCATCTTTTCTTTAGCAATTTCACATGAGGAGAAGGTAAAATTGATAGCAGCTTGGCTTGTGGCCTCGAGCATGCAGCAGACCCAGGGAATCAGCTTTTCCAGTCCAGACTGCAAAAGGGAAATCAATCCAGTTTATTCTCTGTAATTCACTAAACCAGCTCAATTATTGCTAGAGACAGTAAGCAAAGCCCTGCCAAGCTCCTCAACAAGGGAACTTCCAGAAACAAATAAGACAAACCTTGAAAGATGATCAGCAGGGATTTTTGCTGAGATGCAAAGAGGAGCAATCAAAAAAACAAGCGACTGTGAACAGGATGCTTTGCCGAATGTGTATCAGATGAAACAGAACTGCAGGTTTATTCCCTGCTAAGACCTCACCAGATTGTGAGGGTGCTTCTCTGTCCTCAGCACCAGAAGATACATGAAGATGTCTGTCAGCAGAACATTCTCCCAGGGCAGAAATCTTGGGTAACAAAGCCAGCTATCAAGTTGCCTCTTTTTGAAGCCTGACATTTGGAAATCTGGCATGTACAACCTTGCCTGCAGTAACCGTAAAGTACATGCATCTCCTGACATCCAGAAGAGAAGACTAAGAGATGAAGGAACCACAGCTCCTTGCAGAGTGCTCAGTACCAGCAGGCACAGTACACCATTGCAGATCAGTGACTGAGCTCTCAGCTCTTCAAACAGCAGATTAAAACTCCTTGCTGCATTGGGACAGAAAGAAAAACAAAGAAAAAAAAAAAAAGAGAGAGATTTAATAGCTTTTCTCACTCACACTCCTCCATAAAGAAAAGCTGCAAAGGGTTAAGTAGAGACTGACCATAGTTTAGGTTTTGTCCTCATCAACCTTGGTTACATGCCTTCAATACCAATGAAGACAAGAGTCAGAAGAAATATAAAGTGAGAACAGACAGATAAGGGGATTTCACAATGATCCAAGCCAAGCACTGTTGTCCTTCAGAAGGGAAGTAGGAGATCTTTTTAGAGAGAGGAACAGAAGTGCAGAAGCGATATGGCTAGGAGCATTTTAGGTTGCAAAGGCCAAATAATGACCTGAATAAATAAAAAAAATTCCTCCTTCCTTTTCTTCTGGGCACTAAAAACAACTAAGCAAACTTGCAAAAGAGAGTCAAACCTTCCATTTGCTTTTCTTCTCCCTCTTCAACCACCATTTCAGTATCTCCTAGATCTAGTCTTCCCTTGTGGCAAGCCAGCACAAAGAAAGGTGATTTTTTTTTTTACTTCTATAGTGCTAAGCCAGTCTGGACAGGAAAGAAGATATGCTGTAAACTGCTGTGGACAGTGATCAAAATTAGTTCAAGAATGTTCTTAAAAACAAAATTAGGGGGGATGCGGGGGGAGGAAACAACTTTCTAGGCAATTAACAGGTTTCAGAATTAAGCCACATTTTCAAGCTCAGTTCAAGGCAGCAAAGTTTCCTATTAAGAAGACTGTGGTGACTTGTTCCAGCTCTCTGTTGTGTCCATCTGTCTTCTCAACTCTTCACTGTCATGTGCAGAGACTTTGGTTTGTCTTACTGCTTGGAAAAGTGCACTTTACAAACCTAGAAACCTGTCAAGAAATGCAGGAACCATTGCTCCATTTACTTCTCTAGGGTATATGGGTTCAAATCAAGATGCTGGAGATAGGAAAAGCTGAATCAAATATTGAAGAAACATTGTCCATTACACTGATTTAGAACAGGAATAAGTCCAATCCAATCCCCAAAGATTACAGTCAAAAGAACTTCATCAGAACAGTTGTGAAAGGAGACAAATGTTTTTCTGTTACAAATTGAGCTAAACCTAAAGCACTGGAAAACCCTGAACTCCCTCCTCATTTCCAAATAAATCTCCCTCTTTTAAATGTCTACTGTTGTGGGTTCAAGATTCTGAATATAATGAAGGGGTTGGAGGGTATAAACTAACTTTATTTTTATTAAAACAGTAAAAATAAAAATAAACCTCCTCAAAAGCCCCCAAGCCTACCCTCTCTCCAGGAATTAGGAATTTCTACAAAGCATCCTTCACCTGACAAAATCACAGTTTAGAAGGCGGCTACACAGCAGCAGAGAAAAAGTGGACCAAAAAGAGCCTGTATGCACATTTTACACCCCGTATACAGCACCACGTACATACCATGAATCACAGTCAGCCAAATGTTTTCATAACTCATCTTGTGTATTTGTACCCAACCAGCGTGCACCAATTAGCCACCCTCTCCAAGAGCTAAACACAATAGTTATTTATGGCTAGAGACATTTTGTTTCAAAATAGCCTAAATATGTGTAACATTGAAGCCAAAGAATAAGATACTGGTTTGCAAGTAAGGCGGATGGCCTAAGAAACCATTTATTTTATTATTAGAGAGAAAAGAGCTTTGCTGTTACAGAAAACAATCATCATGCAGTTCGGACAGAGAGTCATCCCACCTACAGACATAGACGGGGAAAAAAGAGGAGGGAGGATGGGTGAGAAGGTGAAGCTGGAGCACAAACCACCTCCTGCCTGCGAAATGGGACACAACTGGTGCGTTTTCACTGCGGGCTGAGGCTGGACAAGTAAATGTGCAACTCTCAGGTCTGTGCAGACAGATGCCTCCAGGGAAGATGAAGCTCTCCCTGTGTGGCAGGACATGCTAGTCGTGTGCTTTGTGAGCTGTAAATGCATTTCAGGTGTTCACAGCACTCCCCTACCACAGCAGTCTGTGTGGGTACCTCATTTAGGAGTGCTTCTGGCAATTTGCATTTAAGGAAAATATGGGTGCTGGGAAAAACAGGACATAAAAACCCAAGACTATGTAAATATAATATAAAATGGAGCAAAGTGCACTCTGTGGCCACAGCAAGTCCCTTAGAAATCGTCAAACGCTTCCTGACAGATTGCTGATAAGCACAGACTATTTCTTTCTCCCTTAGACAGCTAACAGGATCCAGCCCTTCCCACCATTTAGAATTCCATACTGTAAGGCTGCCGACTCCTCTGGACATCGGAAGCAATGGGGGAAGCGAACAAAGCTGCTTTACTTTCCTCTAATCTTTCTCCCTTGTGTGCCTGCACCAGATGGTGCCGAGCTGCAGGTTGGAGGGAGATAATAAACCAAGAGGAAAAAAAAAATGGTAATATTAGGTTATAAAACTGCTGACCTTCAAGTATGATGTCAGCTCCTGTTTAATTGATGGGAGAGGTCCAGACAGACAGACGCATGCACACTGGGATGTCTGTATTCAGCACCTTCCTTTCTAATATGGGAATAAACCATACGGCAACACTGTTAAAATGGTCTGTTCAAAATTTACAGGTGTGAGCATAAGCAGAGAAAAAAATCAGACTCTCCATTTATCTTGAGACAGGCAGACCCACTTGGGGAAGGCATTCCTGATTAAAGTGCTTTTGCTTAAATGCCTGGTCCAGTATCACCAGGCTCTCCCACTGTAAGTGAAGTGAAAAAAAAAAAAACCCACCAGAATTAAAGAGCACGGATCTTCCATGAGAGGAAAATTCAAATACAAGATGGTTTTAAGGTTCTGGCTACTCTGATGCAGAGCTTTGCTTCTAGATGCCATCACCACAAACGCTGCTACAAACAGTGGTTTCAAACACCTTGTTGAGGACTGGTGTAATCCTGCTGTGGCCAAGCACAAGCTCAGGACAGCTCTGCCACAGCATACTGTAAAATTTTGCAGCCTTTTCTGATATGCTGTTCTCAAACACTTCCCACCAGCACATTGTTGGATCACTATTTTGCACCATGTCCAGCTTTGGGATAAAGAAAGCAAAACACACTAAATAGTACTTGTGTTGATGAAAAGGAAAGCCCTGTAGCTAGGCTGCTGCGAGGCAGATGGAGCAGCATGAAACCATAGGTCTGAGAGGGGGAAGCCCTGGGCAGCTCCCTGCTTCCCCTGCAAACACATGCAACACAGACAAAGGCATCTCCCTCTCCTCATCAAAGAAGTCATCTCCTGCTCACCTGCCACAGCTGCCTCTGCAAGTACCGAAATATTAAGTGGTTTGAGAAACATCTGAATCTGTTTTAGGGTTTTTAGTGTTCTCCGGGCAAAGGTGACAGACAACAGCCTCAGTTAGAAGAGTCCACATCTCTTGTCACACTCAAGGAAGCAGGCTGTGTTGTACACTGAGTCACAGGACTTCACGGCTATGTTTTGCCAGTCTCAAGGGAAATCTATACAGAGGCTCCCGGCAGCAAGGGACAAAGCCACATTGAGTGACAACACTGAACAGTTCAGTATTTATCAGACATGTACAAAAATAAAATAGCCTGCTGTAAGCAGCTCAGTGCTGAAACACTGAACTTCAGTTTTCTTACTGCTTCAAAGATGCTTCAGCCAGGGAGGAACAAAGCCAAGAGCTGAGCTACTAATTCAGTGTGTCCCAGCAGAATCTCTGCACCCAGACACCAATACAAACATCTCTCCATCACATCACAGCCGTACCAGGTCTGCCTGGCTCTGCTCAGAAGAGCCAGAGAGATGCCTGGACATTGGCCATCATCAAACTACTGCTTCCTTGTCCTGTGAACAGCCCTGTAACTTGTCCTCAGAAACCAAAGGTTGCTGGCAGGGGAAATGCCTTCCTAAGAACTTAGAATTTTGCACAGATCCTGGAACTGGGACAATAGTGATTTAAAATCTACCATTAAAAGCAGTTTAAAATTTAATGGTCAGAGCATAATAAATCCTATCCAGACATTTTCAACTTGCAAGCCAGGCCATCAGCAGGGCAGAAACAGATTTGCTGCAAGGTGACCAGGAACAATTTTAAGTGTGTTTTGTAGAGAACAGAAGTCCCGGTTGTCTCAAACCACAGCTTTGTCCAGCACCTAGATGAGAAGACACAGGGTCAGGAACACAGGTACTCAAGCAGCCAATATTTGCCAGTTAAAATAGATGGGATCAAGAAATAAGGAATAAGGCAGAACAATGCTGAACTGGAGCAAAACTGGAGTGCAAACTGGAGCATTATGCTCATTGGTGCAGACTGGAATAGCAACAGCCCTAAAAATAACTTTACATTTTCCTTCAGAATCACACTGGCTTCTCATTTGGGTCCAGGTTGCTTCCTATACTGCACTTAGCATCTCAAATAGCTTGACTCACTGCCTAGTTATCAAGTGTGGCACTGAACACCTGCACGTGTAGGAACTCTGTGCTAACAGAGTTTGGATGGGACTCCAAGATGCACTGTTGGAATCTTTCAGAGATGCTGGTCCCATGGTTGTTCTGCCATGCTGAGGACACAAATTGCTTTGTCAGCAGGCTTTCAAAGTGAATAAGAGGACCTTTTACTATTCACCAGAAGCAGAGTCTGACTAAGGACTGCATTACTTCAACTCCTACTACAAAACAAACTCACACATTCAGGCTGCCTTGCTGTGTGAGACACACACAGCAAAGACGCACAGGACAGAGCTGTGGACAAAACCAAGCAGGTGGTGGGACCCATGTAACTACCTTAGTTCCTATCTTCCTCCCATGTGGGTCAACAACAAACCTCCCACATTCTCCAACAGGAACAGTTCAAGTGGCTGGAGGCTAAGGATGGGGTTGCTTCAGAATGGAGGAGACATCCAAAGAGAAAGGTTTGCATCAGTGATACCAGATCCATCACAGCCTTTCTCCTCTTACCTCCTGAGATCAATTGACTCTGTAATTTGGGGCAATACACCACCAAATACAGCCTCTTCGATACTTCACTCACTAAAGTTTTAATGCCTTAAAAACAAAGGGAGAGGGGATGGTGAAGGGAGAGGGGAGAAGCTGTGCTGTGCCAGGGAAGGGAAGAAACCTCCCTCCAGCTCTCTGATGTTGGCTCCTGTTGTTCTAATGGAACCTTACCCAGGAAAATAGTTAAGGAATGCTGCAAACAACCACAGCAGGGCTTTCTCATGGCAATACCAACCCCACTGCAGCTTCTAATGCTCTTGGTTGAACAGAGGGTGAGCAGCTTCAACCCCACACCATGTTGAAGTCTGCATTCCTAAAATTCCCCAGCGCCAGCAGGCGTGCTCAGAGCTTAGTGGCTCAGGGGTTATTAGCTGAGAGTTCAGGTTCAGATGTGCCACAGGATGGAGGTCAGGGCATGGATATGGCTCCTTGTCTCTCTCCTGAGCTTTTATTTAAAAATCTTCATGTGTTCTCAGCGTAGCACCTTCAGTGTCCTCTATCCAACCCCTATTGCACAAAGCGGTTTTTGCTTGCAATCCTCTGGTCATTATGGCCTGAGGAAGTGCCATAAAGTCCCAGGGGTCAGAGTCCAGGACATCCACACTGCATCAGCCTCTTGGGAGGTCTCAGGAAAAGGGCAGCAAGCAGCTTCCACCCTACCCCCTGATAACCACTATATCAGCATGAGCGAGGAGAATAGTGTTAATGCAGCAGGAATCAACAAGCCTGCCTGTTTCTTATTCCAAAGCGAAGACAAAGGTGGGGTTTGTTCAGCTCAGCAGTAGAGACAAGCCTTGCAAGCAAGGCAGGAAAAAATGTGGGTGTTTTTGATTTTGGTTTGGACTGAGTCCCTTGAAACAGGATGGGCACAGGAGTATTTTATAAAGAAAAATAAAAAAATTGGAAATGCAGAAGAAAAGTACCTGTAAGTGCTCTATACCTCCCCAGTGACACTGCTTCTCTGGAGACAAAGAGGACTGGGAGGCGGGGACAAAACAGGGGGAGTAAATCCAATGCTTCAAGCTTATTTTATCCTAACTTCAGGAACAGGAAGGAATCACTAAATATTTCTGAGTTTTAGAGCAGAAAATAAATGGAAACAAACATTTGATTTTGGGGTATATTTTAGAAAAAAATATGGCACACTAACACTAAGAAAGCAGAGCTGAAATGTAGCAGGGAAATCTGGACATAAACTCACAAAATGTAAGAGTGAAAGAAGGTCCCTAAATTACCTGTTCTTCCAGGACAGGAATAAGTATAGCCATTGGAGAAAATTAACTGTGAAGGTGAAGATCTAGCTCCTATTATTTGGTTCTCTGACAAATCAGTTTGCTAGTTAAGTCACACAATCTTTCTTTTTTTATTATTTTTTTTTTAAATCTATTCATTTGCAGTGCTTAATAGGAACATTTTCAGCCTCTGAGCTGCGTTTTGCAGCTACAGTGCTTATAATAAACTGTTAAAATATCCTGCTCCTTCAGCTGACCAACTCCCTTAAAACATCTTGTGGCAGAAGCCAATGCGTTGTTTGATCAGGAAATTAGTTGTCTTGGAGACATCTTCACATACAACAGCAGCTCAGTCAGTCCCTTTGAGTGATGCCACCTAGCAATCTACACATTAACTTCCAACAGAAGATGAGGATATCAAAGCCACTGAAGAAGAAATCATCACCTGAAAGAAACATGCTGTTCTTCTCCCATGCACTGTTAGCTGATGGGAAAGCTGTAGCAAGATGAGAGTTCTGATCTCACAATGCACTGCTACTTCCCTGTGTATTTAGGTCACTAAGAGGCTAATGGTGCTCCTGTTAGTACAACCATTTATATGAAAATTATAATCTATGCTGTTCTTTCAGAATCAGGACTGAGTTTCAGGTCAAAACTGCAGGTATGACTTCTAAAAAATAAAGTTACCAAAAGATTAGACAAAGAGGCAATCGAGAAGTGCCACCATCTAGCTATAATTGAACCTCAACAATTAGAAAGAGGGTTATAACTACAAAGCATGTGGGCAGTTCTACAGTACCAGGCATCAGTTTACAAAGAACATAAAATAGTGATTTCCAAGGTTATGTGACCTGATAAAAAAAAAAAAAAAGCTTGTTTTCTAGTCACCCTAATGAAATGCTAAAATGCTCACAAATAAAAATTAGAATCAATCCTGCCCCGCTCAAAGATACAGAGAGATGCATCAAACTCCCTCTCACCAGCTCCAAACACACACACACATGCCAAGACAAAAAGCAAGTAAAATGCCAGACAAATTATATTCATGCCAATCCATGTATTATTCCATGTTTGGGATTCAGGATTATGAGCAATAGGGCATAATATCTTTAATTGCCCTCAAAGCACTCTTACCTGGCAGTAGGACTTCTGTTGGTGCTCTGGCAGGTGCTGGATCTAGTGAAACATGGACCAAAGCATCCTCAATTCCCTTTAGCACGTGGTCTGATGATCCAGCATAGTCAGAACTGACATATTTATTCCCCTCCTGAGCCAAGAGGTCCACTGGAGGTGCTGTTCACCCAAGGCCTTATGCAAGAACAGAAAGATGCACTTAATGCATCATTATATTTGCTGACACACTAGCTTCTGAAACCACAAAACTCTTAACTGGGGGTCTGCGTATTTCCAGCACAGAACGTACAGACAAGTCTCCTGCATAATTTTCCTACTAATATCACGTATGGCTTGACAGTAGTTCAACTCCTGTGCAAACGGGGGTATATGCAAAGGCTTCAAACTGTCCCTGGACATAACACTCCTGCCAACAGCTCCAGTTAAGGGGGAAAAAGAAAATCCTTGTCCCAGCTGTAGGAAAGGTTCCCCTGGGCCGCAAGAAGAGTAGCTTTGCTCACAGAATATTTGCATCTGAACTGAATTAGTTAATGTGTGTTGAACACTCTGAAAATTGTGAAGTGGTTTATAAAACCTAAGGATTGTTATTTATTATTGTCTTGGTGCACAACAGTGGAAACTAGTGCCATTTGCAGGCGCAAATTAAGAACAACAGGAGGTCCATCAACATGCTGTGGGTCTGGGGATTTTGTTCATTTGTCTCCCCCACTCCTGTTTCCCTCCAACAGAAACCTTTTCCACAGGACTCCTACAATCCTCACCAAGCAGGGCAGGCCTCAGTACAGGGAAGCCTGTAAGAGTAGAACAGTTCTGCCAGGAGAGGATGAGACCACCACTTGCAAACTCAGGTTATTCACTTCTCAACAACACTCTCCTACATTCCAAAGCACTGTCATCACTGGCCTTGAACAGCAAATAGTTTCCACCCAACTTATTGTTTGGGGCAAAGCAAGACAGAAAATAGAATAAAATAAAACCACATAGTCATTCCATGGCAGAGAAAGGGTTAGTTAAAGTTGAGAATTTAGAGTGACATAAGCTAGCACAATAGAGTGATTCATGCACACAAGCAATTCCTTACAAGACTGGTCTCAGCATAAGAGCAGATTTTAAGACACCAATTTCTTTACCTGCATTGTTAAGAAGCAGCTTAGATAAGACGATGATTCTAAACTTCCTGTCTGCAGCTTGCATGAAGGAGTGAGAGGGATTGTCTAGTTTTCAAAGTAACCCAAGAGTGCCCCATGTTTCCAGAACCAGAATTTATGTTTAAGAAGATCAAAATCACTCTTTTTTAATTTCAGTTTTCCAGACCAACTTGTAACTTAACTCTGCACCTCTGATAATGTGCAAATAGTTTTGCTAAGTGCTTACCTAGACCATATGAATCCCTCTCCAATTAAAGTAACTGCCCAGACACAGTCTTTCTTTGATATTACAAGCCTGGGCTGAAGTGATTATTTCCAGTATAACATTGCTGCCTCAACGACTTGCTTTGCACATTGACAAAATTCATAGGATATTGGGAAAAACTGAGTAGAGGGTCAAGCTTTTACAGACAACTCAGCACATAAAACAAGCCTCTGACAGATGCTTAGTCAAATTGTAATAGCTCCTGTTTCTCAATACTGCACTTAGATGTGCATTACAGCTTGCACATTGGAAAAAACTCCAGGTATTTAATTCAGAAGGTGCAGCTTGCTCAGAGACATTCTGCCCTTGCAGGGAGACTTGCATGCCTCTTATTTTCCCCAGGTTACTGATTGTTTAGCACACAATTGCCCTACGTTCTATGAAATACAGACATTTCAGCAATTCAGGCTCTGAGGACCTAATATCAAGGGGCCAATATCAATACCTGATCTGCCATTCAGCACACTGTATGCAACTTTCAAAAGGCAAATTTGAGAGACAGAAGGCAACAGAGCCCCTGAAGTGTTGTTACAGTGACATTCCCTCCTCTATTTGCAGAGCTGCAAATTGTTTTACAAATACCATTCAACGAAAAGTTTAAAATAAACAGGAGTTCACTGTCCACTGGAACAGAAGTGAGCCCTGCTGGTTGTACCACAAGGAATAACCACTGGAGCGTGGCTGTATGGCTATCCCTGTGTACAGATTTGCATCCATACCCAGGCTTCAGAATCATATATATAGCAAAGAGCAGTAGGTTTCAGCACTCCTGAATCAATATAACCGCATCGCTCTTAATGCTGGCCAGGAAGAAGCATATTTAGAAGATTAGGGTATTTCCCCCCCTCCTCCCAGGACAAGCCTTATTTCATTTGAATGCAGTCAGTTGGCTCCTTTGTTTGCACTCAACTCCAGATTCCTCAGTGCACCAGGCAATGATGTAAAATCACATTCAAGAGTGGCAACATGCAAAAAAAAATATTTACACGAATCGTTCACAAAGTATCTACAAGAGCTTGCAAGCTCCTGCGAAATGCCCTCTAGAACAGGTTCCTGTCACACTAAGCTAGGGACAGAGATTAGAGTTATCAGCTTTGACACCCAGCAGGAATGCATCACAAAGGATTAAATCGTTATATCATGAAGTGTCAGCAAATGCAGCTTTCCTGCTGTTCTACCACTAAGTTATACATTAATTAGAGAGATACAAAACAAACATGAAATATCTCCCAAGCATCTGCCTGTGGATCCGGCCCAGGGAGAGCTATTATCACAGGTTTCATTTCCAAGAGGACTGACCAAAAGCATCACCAGCTCTTCAAGAGATCCATTAAAACATGAAGAGTAGAAGTGCTGAAGGGAAAAGCACGGAAGCTAATTGCAGGGTTTCTCTTAGCATTTTTGATAGCTGTTTAACACAACTTCTTCCTCACAACCTCAGCACCTGATTTTCTAAACAGAGACACATAGGCACCGTTGAATAAAAACATCCTTCCTTGAGAGAGGTATGAAGCAGCGTCAAAAGATCCTACAACATGAACAGGAGACTTGAGATAAGACATTTTAAAACAGAAAAAAACTATGGCCTAATAGACTATGCAGTAAAGCAGGAACCAACTTGGTTATTTCTAGATGCAACTGCACATGTTCCCGAGCTGTTCAGCAGTTCTGGACCAAATCCTTTATGAGCTCTCTTTTTGACAGTGGGTGGAAGAAATTCCACATGGTCTGACTGCAGACCATGGTACAGAAGATCCAAACAGACCAACAATATCCCACACATAAACCTTTCCTTTTCATCTAAATTGTGACATTAGAAAGGTGTCATTGGACCAAAGGAAAAGAGATGATTTGCTCTCCCAGCAGTGTATCTCGCTTTGGCATTGTCAAGGGAAAACCCTTGCTTTCTGTCCCAAAATACTGCCTTTTTCTGCTTGGCATTGCCTGACTGCCAAATTACACCAGCAAGCAGGCTGTCACCAGGATGGATTCTTTAAATTAATTTGTCCCAGTTTTGCTTTGGGATCCCTTCAGTACAAGGTGAGATTACTTGCTGGAACTGCCTATCTGGGCCAGGTTGTAGTCTATCTCCCAGAGGTTGAAGTCTACTTCATCTCGACACGACCCAATGACAGGGCAACTAATTGCCTTCACTATTTAAATCTTTTTGAGGCTAGACTCTCAAAAACGGACTTTCTTTTCCAGATTTAGTCTCAGAGGGTTGCGTGGTTAAACCATCTTATCATGAATAACAGCAACACCAGGATGTTCCACTGTTCTGGTACCACTCCACTTTTCACAGATTACTCAAAACACAGGAGATGAGGAAGGCTTCTGGTAGTACCACTGTCCTACTACATAATGATTACATTCAGAAACTTGTGCAGGTCTGTGTAAAATTGGGAGCAGTTCAGAATGGAGCACAGGTCTAGAGTGTTCTGACTCAGTGTTTTACCTAGAGAGTGATTTCCTTAGGGTGAAATGGATGTCACCCACCTCCTGTGCTACAAACTGAAGCCACCTAGTGCTGTGCAAACTTCTGCCCACAGCCCTAAACATGAGTGGGTGGAAATAGCTACCAGTGCTGTTTCAAAGACACAGATATGATAAGCCTTAAAGTAATTAATCACCCCCACTCGGCACTATACAAATTGTACTTTCGACATCTGCACGCTCAAAATAAAATGCATTAACAATCATCTCATTAAATGCTTTAAATTAGATTAAATTCATATTGTCTGACAGGTGAAATATGATGTGTTAACAGGATTGTAGTAAATTCCTTAGCATCAAGTGCTTATTAAAAGATCATATGTCAAATATGTTGGGGAGAAGGGAATCTATCTTCCTGAAATTGAATGATACAGCACATGTTGATTCCCTTACAGCCAAAAAGTCACTGAAATGGTGTTTTGAAAGAACTGAAGAAAGTCTATCTAATGCAGAAGTACATGACTCAAGGACCCGTCAGGTTGGCTGAAGTACTAAGGCACAGATTAATCCATTCAATCCAGGACAATTGCTATTTGCAGTAGAAGGGAATGCAACAGAATGGTAGAAGTGAAAGTAAACAGTGGAGTTCTCTTTATTAAAGAGAGCAAAATCCACAGCAGCATCTGTCAATTGGAACATCAGCTGCTGCTGAAAGATTTATTTTGAATGTCTCATAAACTGCCTTCCAGTTGCATTAGCAAAAAAAGAAGCCAACCTTCAAATTTTTTGTTAGTAAGACAGTTTTGTGCTAACAGAAGTCATAAACCTTCACTGGATATAAAATCCATAGTTAGGATGGGAAACTTACGACATATGGTTGCGAGTTCCAATAAAGCTACAGTTCAGTCTCCTGAACTCAGATCATACTATTAGTGATCAGAACAAGACTTGGGCAAATAACTTGACATATCCACCTAAAGGTCATTTTTCAGCTTTCTCACTCTTACTGCCATGCAGGCACACTCCACTTTTCTCAATAAGGAATGTTCTGTGAATACAACATCCAAAGCTGCCTTCTGCTTTAGCTCCCATGATAAGTCCCCTGCTTTTCCAAGGAAAACAGTGAGACAGATGCCCTTCTGTGCATCCCCAGAACTCCATCTACTCTAGTGCTCCTTTCATACCCTAAAGACAGGCAAATTAAAGAAAGTCTAAATGTAATATAGTACGGTGTATGGATGAATGGATTGTTAGTCCCAGGGAACTTTATCTCCTTGCTCAGAGAATAGCAGGGAAAGCTACTGATGGGCAGAATTTATGCGTTTCTTTTAGGATATGGAATTTAACCCATCCCAACTCTAAGTTGCTGAAGGAAAACCTGGTTTAGGGGGTATGTTACTCTATGCAATGCACTCAATGCTTTAACTTCTTTCATAGGAAATAAGCTACAGTTCTTGCTTCTCCGGTGAGCTTCATGCAGTAGCATCACCCAGCCATAGGTAACGGACTCAATGGCTGGTCATTTTTCTTAAGACTCAACAGGAGGTCAGAGGTCCACGCCAGAGCCTCTACCTGCAGCTGCCTCCACAGGGTCTCACACAGGCATGCTTGCAGGTGAAGTTCTTTTCTCAATCACTGTTCACAATGTCATGCTAAAGGAGCCCTAGCAACTGAAGCCCCCTTCACTGCAGGTGAGAGCTAATGTCTTGGCCTTAACCACATTTCTTCCTAGCACTCTGTCACTTAATTGATTTTGCAGAGTACAAACCACTAGAGCCTGATCTGGATAGAGAAAGGAGCACAGGGAAGGGTTTCAGAGATGTGTGTGGGAAAACCATATTCGCAGCAAAAGGCCTGGGACGGTCCAAGAAAATATGCAAAAGTTTTAGCTGTACAGTAGATGGTTAAAGCCAGTAGGAACTTGGCATTTGTCAAATAAGCACTAGGAAAGACACTCTCTACTATCCAAAAAGACTTGCACAGCTTGAAGGTTCCCTTTGAGAAGTCCAGGCAGGACTATGACCTCCTGAATCTCCTGTAGATTGGACTCTACCCATGAGCTGCTCTGGGGCTCCAAGTACACATCTATCTTATAAATTACCACAGCTATAATAAAACATGTCCTCCAGTCTTCCTGAGCAATGTTGTATTTGCCTTTAATTTAGCTTCAGCTAGAAAAACAGCCAGCTGCCTACCAGAAAGTTGAACAACTGGTTTCTGACTAGAATTGCCCCAAAAGTTTTAGCGTTCATGCAAAGTCATGTGGAAGAAAAAAGGAAAAGTCAGAAACCCAACAACTCCTGTATCCTGGTTACCATCCTCCACTATAATTATAAAATTGCCCTTAAAACATAATTGCATAATTGGGCTTGGCAAGTATTCACCCAAATCTTTTACAAATATTTCCACAGACTGAAGGAACAGGCAGTGGGCAGCCTGACAAGCCTGCCATGAGAATTCATGCCCTTAGGACATGTTCCTAGCTATTACACTAAATGCTTTGCATCACAGCCTCATGTTTCGAAACAGTAGTTTAGCAAGTAAAGCACCAGCATCTTAAAACAAATTGAGAGAAAGATTCTCAAGCTATTTTCACTGCACACATACATGGAGCAGCAACCCCTTTGAACAAAGAGACAGAGACAGAGGAGGCTACCAATCCTTTTTAACTAGTTACACGGAAAGAATCCCCAGTGACATGAAATTGGTTGACTTCTATAATCAATTAGAAGCTACCAATGCCTTGCTAGGCTACTTTACTAGCACAGTACTCTGTCCCTTAAGAAAAAAGCTACACAAAACCCCCATAACCTCAAATGCAAAAATAGCAACATGCAGCATGCTGGAAGAAGAGACCCAACAGAAGCCAGAAAGGAAATCTGCAATACAGTAAGGTTGTTTTTAACAGCTGTGCATTATGCATTCAGCAGCACAGGGAATGCCAGCAGGGAGCTTTTATTAACATAGGCCTCGGAGTACAGTGCGCTCCTATCATGATTGGCCTTTCTTGAGAAAAGGCACACACACAAAAGACTTAACCCTAGAGAGATCATGCCAATCCTGTTGCTATTTCATCAGCTCGCCACCACAACAGATACCAGAGAACCTCCGTGCTGTATCATAGACAAACTTCCAACAATGCCTGAAATCTAATCTACAATAGAAGGCTCCATCAGCAAGTTATGCCAGGCAGGGAAAGGGAGAAAAAAATACAGTTCAAACCCACACAAGAGTCACGCTACCAACGCTGTTCTGCTATACAGACCTCAGGTACAGGGGAGAACCACGAACTGCTCCTCTTGTAGAAGATGATAATGAAAGCAAACTGTTGTTAGGACAGCTGTGACCTCAGCACAGCAATCTGCACCTCCGCTGCACATGTTTTAGTGGCCCGTTAATCCAAGAAGCAGCTGGAAGCCTTGCTACAGATGCAGGGGCCCAGCAGGGTAACTCACTCTATTTGGTGAGCTGGTACTGGCAGCACAAATCTTTGGCCGATGCCAGCTCTGCCTCCACTATGGGACTTGCCTCTATCACAAACACTTGCTAGAGCTCCCAGCTCAGCACTGGGCAAACACCAGAGAAAAGGGAAATGCTCTCAGCATATAGGCTCACCACCTCTCCTGTATCAGGTGCTGATACCAGCTCTCTAGAGGTCTTGTCATCAGCTCTAAGTTGGAGCTGGCTGCAGATCATCAAAGTGTGGCCTGTGCTGGTGAAAAGCTCCCATAGAAGTGAGATGTAACCATTAAAGTGACAAAAAGATACACTACAGGCCTGGGAACAACAGGAAAAAAAGCCCACTTTAGCACCAATTTCAACCAGTCCTTACCCTGGTTTGAGGAGGGGAAAGGGCAGTGACAGGAAGGAGAATGGCATGAAATGTCCTGAGCATCCCTCTTCTGAGTCAACAGAGCAGGAGCCTCATGATAGGAAAGGGAAACAAAACATCAGCCTGAAGAACTTGAAAACTGCTCCCTCCAGATGATGGAACACCAATGTGTTCCTGGAGTGGAGGAAACAGCTCTGTACAGTCTGTATTTATTCCGATCTCCTTGCTCTTTTCTCATCCTTTGTTAAGAAGTAAAACACAGTCAGTATCCCTGATAATGTGAGCTGAATTGAGGCAGCAATAGCACTAGAAATTTCAAGGGGCTGTTTAATAAGGAATGTTCTCATTCCCAAGAGCATAATATATGGCTTTTTTAAGCCTAGCACACCTGTGCATTACAAGACTGTTAAACTTAGGTGATGAAAAGAAAAAGACCAGTAGTGTTTATTAAAGAAGTTTCCTGGAAGCACTTGTACTGCAGGAACAATACTGTCTAGGTCAGGTACCTCTAAAAGGTTTTTAGTATGAGTGCTCTGCACCTCTCATCACAACAGCGGCAAGTGCTTTAAAAATCAAAATATCATTGACTGTAATATCATCACTTGATAAAAATACTCCTTTATCACTCGTTAAGCACAAAATAATCCCAAACCTAGTCACAGGGAGAGTAGGTAATTAGCTCCTTTCATGACTGGCAGGCAGAGACTTGGTCTCTCAGTCATTCCCAGCCACCCACTGTCCAGAACACAAGACTGTCTTTTCTCCACTTGTTTCCTAGAATTAATACAACCTTGAGGCTCAGTTACACCTGTGTCAGAGACAAGCAATGATCAGGCACAGCCCAGTGCGAGGAAAGGCACCAAAAGACACCTGTTGTCTCAGTGTAGGGTCTTAACAAGACCTTGATGACTATGGATGGGATGCCCAGGAATTGCCCACGTTCAGAAAATACTCACTTCCCTCACCAGGTAGGTAGGCCATTTGCAGTCCTAGTCTAATGCCTGGGGCACAAGATTTCGGACAAAGGCATGACAACCAGTACCCTGCTCTAATTTTGTCATAGCTCAACTCTTGAATTGCCCAGAGTTCTGTCACTAATAGCCAGGGCTCAACAGCACAGATTAAAATGAGTTAATACAAATAGAAAGAAAAGGTCTGACCTAGAGGGCAAGCCACGCAGAGAATCTGCACAAAGTCTCCTCGCCTATCATTCATCCACCAATTACACACCAATGTAATTAAATCAGGAAAGCTACGTTTAATTTTCCTATCATCACCTGATGAGATAAGAGCAGTACGTATGGGAGGGATCCAGCACAGAGGAAAGAGACATTTATTATTAAGTCAAATCCTTTTAGATTTCAGAGCCTCTGTGGCCAAGGAGGGTCTGATACACACACACAACTTCCAGGTCTAATGAAGACAAATGAGACACCCTGTCTCCATTTCTGTCCTGGGCTTGGTCCTCAAGTCTCTTCTTTTATTCAGAAACAAGTCTCATTGAAAATTGCCAGGCATAACTTAAACAGAAATACAGCTTTTGTTTAAAGGCTAGTTTTAGTTTATATATTTAAAACTGAAGAACACTCATACCCCTAGCCACTGTATTAACAAAGATGGCCACAGTAATTTATTTCTAAACAGCCTAAGGCTCCCTGTTTTCATGAACAGTAAGGCATTAGGGTGCATTTCCAGCCCGTTCTCTCTTCTTCTGCCTTCTCTCACATGAGGCAGGAAGAAACACTGTAGCCCCTGTCTCCTGCAAAGACCAGTAATGCTTAAACAGGATCATATAAAGCTCTCTCTACTTGCTAGCCACACACTCAGAACTGCTGCTCTGGCTGTTTTCTCTCCACTCTTTGCTTCATCCCATCCAGCCCTGCTTCCTCAGCCAGTTATTTAAAGCCCTGATTGAAAAATGTGTCACAGCCTAATAGTGGATGACTTCCACAGGATCAGGTTTTCAATAACAAAAACCTTACAGGCTTCGATGCAGCCATAGCATCACCACAGCTTTTTTTTTTTTTTTTTAAACAGGAAGGGAAAAATATTTATAACAGCAACTATAAATATGCATGCTACTGACTTTTCAACTTGTTGTCCTTGTTCTCAAGCTAAATTTAGTCTGTTATATCCTGTCCAGCCCTTGGTTAAAAAAAAAAAAAAGCAATACACACTCAAAATTGTGCAAATCCCACAGCAGGCAATTATACTTATCCAGGTACTTTACAAGATAACCAGGTGGCCAGGTAGAATCTCATTTACTGAGCGTGTGTTCATGGCTCTAGAGGAAGTGATTATTATAGTGATTACCCCCCAACACAGAAAATAATTACTATTGCAATAGGATAGGTCTGTGCTTCTGATTGAGAAAAGTGATGTAGATTATTCACAAGACCATACACTTGGTTTGTGCCAAATGTGCTTTGAGGGTGCATGTGCACCTCTGAGCTACAAAGAACCATTCGCTGGCCACACCTGCTGTTGACCCATGTCCTTATTTTACATGAAAAAAATGTTTGAGATATTGATTCAAAGCTGGGTGACTGGTTTCAAGGTCCAGCCTGCGTGTGAAAGAGCATCTTTTTTGTATCCTGAAGGTTTTCAGTTGTGCGACTGGTTTCTTAGTCAAAACAAGATAAATATTTATCAGGAACTCACTACCTAGAGAATCAGAGTTGTTAGTCATTCCACGGGTAATCTTAAGAAGCCTTAGTCATGCCAGAGCCCAGGTGATTTCTGCAAGGACCAACACGTTTCACCCCGTTTTGAGGATCCCTGCCCACGATTCAAAGTTTCACGCAGATGAGGGCTCCCCGGCCACAATCTGACTTGCTCCACTCGCAAGTTTTGCAACGTAGGCAAAGAAACGCCGTTCAGAGGATGCTCCAATACAAGCATCAACCAGCCTAAAAATCAAAATAAGCGGACCAGAAAAAAAAAAATACCTGTTTTTCCTACAGCCTTGATAGTTGCGGGGGAAAAACAATAAAGGGTCGGGCTCTCCTCGCCTCCAGCCGTACTGGCTCGGCGTTTCTCGGGCACCGGCCAGCTCTGCGACCCAGCCTTTCCCCTGCGTTTTTGAAATACATCGCTGCTCAAGGCTAGGTGGATAGGACAGGAAAAAAATAGTTTCCTGGGGGTGAAACCCTCCCTACGGCCGGGGACCCCCACCTCGGCGCAGGGAAAGGGCCCTCCGGTGCCACACCGTCGGGGAGCCCTACCCCCGGGTCCCCGGGCCGGCATCCCCGCTGCCCCCGCCCCGGGCGGTCCCTGCCCTACCCAGCATGGAGAAGATGAAGTCCTTCGCCGTGTGGATCTCCAGGGCTCGTTGGTCGTCGTACTCCCTCTGGTCGTGCTTGGTGAATTCCTGGATGAGTTTATTCAATTCCTCC
>VXBJ01004141.1:718263-772497 GCA_013400055.1 Nycticryphes semicollaris
ATTCCTTTCTCTGCTCCGAAGGCATCCTGAAGATTGTTTTACATATATATATATATATATACATGAATTATTTTATCTTTTGTCTTAGAAGCAATGACCAGGTAAAGTATCCTCACTGCTGCACTTGAAACCAACCCTGCCCAGGAGCTCCTGGGAGCTACATAATAGACAAAGGATAGGAAGGTGAATGGGGGAATGGGGAATGGGGATGAGGGAAAGGGAAATGGCATCTCAGAAGACGTGCCTGAAGTCTGTGGCAAGGAGCCCAGACCTCTGATCTCCATCCATTCCCTCATCGACAAGACTATATGCTTTTCTTCTGTATGGATTTTTAATGCCTTCTAACTTTTCAGCCTGCAGTGGTTTTCTTCCTGATCTTCTGTGCCTTGTCCCATCATTGGACATATCTAGCACAATCTGTTATTTACCTTAGTGCATCCACTGGAAGAACTGTCTGTCTTCCTGCCCAGGGAACGTACAAATATATTGTGTTAGCCTTCTACGGGGCATTTCAGATGCTATGGCAGTGATGCAGACTGCTTGGATATGTATTATTCTCTCAAAATTCTTGGCAGGAAACAAAGCTTTCAGCTCAGTCCCAGACCACAGTAAAATGTGTCTATGAAAATTAGGTGTGAGGCATTCAGAGAAAAAATCAGGAAGGTGAAACAGCTCAGTGTGAAGAGGTTACAGGCTGGTTTCCCCGATGCATAGTAAACACAGATGCTAGTGTTTAGACCTGAGATGTATCTGGGTTCCTCTGGACCACTAATCTTGATCAGAACTGGGAGTTCAGCACCTCTTGCAGTGGGACCTTGTCTGAAAGAAGAATGAAAATCAAGAGTAGGTTTGGACCCTGTAACAGAAACCACAGCCTATTCAGAGGAGAACGGCTGATGCTTCTGGCTTTGTCCTGGAACTACTTACACAGCTTTTGAGGGCACTGATATGCTCATTATCTAAGAAATGATGTCCCAAAGGTAAAGGTAGGAGTGTGTGTGTGTGCATGCACATGCCCTCTACTGGGTACACAGGCGCTATTGTGTTCAGGTACTGCTCACAGCCACTGACACGCAGCGGCTTCATTCACCCTCTGTACCTTGGTGACCAGCTGCATTGTCACATGAACCTCTGACCGACATCAAGTCTGACTTTGACCAAACACCTTTCTTTCAACTCCCTCCCCAGCAGAGCCCACAAATAAAAACAATTTACTGGTAGCATTGCCAGAATGCAGATCTGACTTGCAGAAGAGCAATTAGCAGCGTTCCATGTTGGTGGCCTGCCCTGCAGGCTTAGTTCTGCTAACCCAGCTCAGCCCATGCCCTCCCGTGCTGGCCTGCTGTGGTCTCTGCCTGTCTGAGTACTCGGGACCTCCTGCCTGTCGCAGGGGCCGAGAGCTTCATCTCTGCAGTGGGTGGTTTTGTTTTCATTTTTTTTTGTCTGGGGTGACAATCTCACACAGGCAAACAGCTCCCTCTTGTGATAACACCGCTCCCACAGGACTCTCGGTAGCTCCTGAACCCCACTTCAAGACCTTCTCTTTTGGCCTGTCCACCTCCGAACACCTCTAAGTTCTCTGAGTGCCTGTCATTACCATTTCTAGCTGAGTGGTTATCCTTGTTTCACACAGAGCAAACTGCTAGCAGCTATGATATGTGCATCACTGGCACAGCTTGGCAAAGTAGGTGGACATTTTCATACCAACTACTTTTTAACCCAAACCCTCCTGCTTTGTCCTTTTCAAGCTGATGTCCTTCCCAGGCTTCATGGACTGGGCAGCTTTCTTTCCTAACCATATCTTACTTGCTGCATCATCTTTCAATACCGGGACTTCCACTATTTTCCTCATGAGCATTTTGTCTCAGATTGTCTTTCAATGGGTCTCCAAATGGTCATACTGATGCTCCACCTACATCAATCACAGACTTACATTGTCATCTTTCACCCTTTTCATTTAAAATGTTTAAATCCCATTCAGTAACAGCTTCATAGCTAGCTTCGATTGCCTGAATTCACCAAACATCTATTGGAAATATAAATTGCTTCAGAAACAGGTAATGCCAAAAGCAATGGAGATTTCAGTTTGATTGCCATTGTTAATGACACCTCTAATTGAAGTTATAGTCACCTTCTTATTTGCAGAAAGCTTCCCTTAGATCAGCGTGTTACCTGCTCCATTCTTCCTGCTCATTTGGAGTTTGTTTTACTCCTGGTACCATGCATTATTCAGAAATTGCTCAGAGCCAAAGAGTGTGCTTCATTTAGCATCTGAGCTCAAACCAACGCTGTTCACCAAAAGCAGCATTGAGCAAGTAATTTTAATTTTCTTTAAGACTCTCTGACAGGTACCGTGCCTCAGCACCAAGAGAAATTCTCTGTGAAAAGCAGTTGTACTTGCAAAAGAAGGAACCATTTTTACTACCTTTTCTAGAAACCTTTGAATGGGCTTGGGTACCCCAGTGACATGTGGGGTCTGCTGCACTGTCATATGTTGGTTAATACCCTTGAAACTGCATCAGCTTTGCGATTTTACCTCATCACATCAGTGCAATTTAAGATCTCTGAATAAATACAGAGTTAATTCAAGTCTTACGTAAATCAAGCACTGGGGATTACTTGAGCAAATAAACGAGAATGAGATTGCAAGTACAGTTCTACCAAATCTTTTTTTCTTTCTGAAATTAAACTCCACGTGGAAACACTGCAGCATCTTCAAAGCTTCTCTTGTAAGCATTATTTGGAATCTATGGCCTCTGCCATACTGGACCTATGAGGACATTCACCTTATTTGGGATAAGGATTGAACACCCTGACTACTGAACTGCTTCTCACCTGCACTGGTCTCTGTGTCTTCCCTCTCACATGCACTCTTCCTTCCTTTCTCCCATGTGTTTTCTCTTTCCTTCAAAGAATCTTCCTCTTTTTCTCCTGCGAAACAGATTTCCTCTTCTTTTGCTGCTGCAGAACATATAGCCTTTTTTTTTTTTTCTCAGTGTCACTTCTAGCATTTCAAAATAGAATAGGGCACAGAGAAATGAAGCAAAAGAGAAGAAATAACTGTTCTCACTTCTGTAGCATGACCTGAGACCTCAAAATGCTTTTCACACTTGAATAGGCGGTCTCAAAAAACTGCTGTATAGCAAGTAAGTATTAATACTACCATCCTGAGACAGGCAAAGCAGTTCTGCAGCAGCTATGAAGAGCAGTTGCCTCAGGATACCAAGGGACCAGGCAACCGAGGGCCTGATGCTCAGTGCATCTCATTTAGGTTTTGCAGACTGGTAAGGGGAATTAATTGGGACAAAGTCCAGAAATATGATGGAGCCTCAGATACATCATCTTAGGATATTTCACTGCAGCTGGTAATTAAACTATGATGCAGAATAAGCTAGTTGCGTCCCTCATTTCATAGAAATTGTACCCTGATTTTCTGAGGCTAAAAGTAGACTCAAGAAACATCTTCCTTTTCTATGCTCAGCACTGAAGCAGCTGTAGCTCAAAGCTTCATGTGGCAAGGAGCTTCACCAGGAACAAAATTACTGACTGGAACTGCTTTATTTTTCCAATCTGGTGGCTGCAATTTCTGCTTCATATTCTCGCAGTACCTTCTAAGCTGTTCAAGGGTCCTTTATGCCTTGTGTTGCAGAAAACCTGGTCCTGGCCTATGGAACGGGCTGTCTGTGCAGATAAGAAGAGTGACACAGAGCAGGGAAGTGAGCCATGCACAGGGAGGGAGGTGCACAGCAGCAGGCCGAGGATCCTGCTGTGCCATCCTCCTCTCTCTCCCTCACTGGCTCTGCACCCAACTCTGCTCTCCCTACTGACAGCTGAACTCCAGCGGAGATTTCCCTCCTTTCCCTTTTCTCCTCTCTACACATTTTTTCTTTGTGGAATTAATTTGTAGATCTGCGACAGTCCCAAGAAGAGGAAGCCCGGAGTAGCACCAAACCTCATTTCACATTTATCAGGAGCTCACACTAATTAGGCAGCCCTGGTTATATCCCTATGTACTTCAGCTGCTTTGCTGCTCTTCAGGTCTTTCCCTTCACTAGCTTTCTGGTTCTGGAGTGAAGATTTTTGGGACTCCGGGAGAGGACTGGAGTGTCACAGCATGCCATGACATCACCAAAGCACTCCCTGTGCTTCTCTGCATTAGGACTTCCCCTCATTCTGGTGTCAGAAACTTTGCCTCTATTTCACATACCCCCCAAAACCTCTTCAAAACAGCAGTTGCAGGTATCAGTCATCAGTCTCCACAAGGCTGGGATTAACAAAGGCTGAGTTTAGTGTACACTCAGGGCAAGGAGAGTCTTTCAGAAGAAGTTTGGGCTTACGATCTCATTTAGAGTGGAAAGCCAGACCCATCCTGGCCCACGGACCCCATTAATTTCAACACCTGGAGCTGTCTCCACATGGCAACATGTGTGGTACCAGCTGTGAAATTTGTCAGCCAAAGCAGCATGGATTATATTCACCTCTGTCCCTCTCCAAACACCTAGTGTGCCCCAGATGTTTCCCAGAGACCAGGAGAAGCTCTGCCTCCCCAAGTTCCCCCTCCAGTCACCAGAGACTTTGTCTTAGTGTCTGTAAATAAAAATCTGGGTGGTTTACAGGCACAATGGTCGTATGCAAAGGATTATGACAGAACAATATCTCCCAGCACACACCACAATCTTGAGACAGTTTTAAAAAGGGGTGTGTTGCCTCCTTGACAGATATAAACTTTTCTGCCAGGTTACAAAAAAAAGAATGCCTCCCCCTGTGAAGAGTTGTGATCTCCTACATCCTGTCAGCAGAACACAGCATCGAGCCGTCCACATGGCAGCAGAGCCGTGCTCATTAAAATCTTTTGAAACAATGGCATTGCATCTGTCATAGCCAGCCTCAAAGTACCCATATCCAGGATACTTAAAACATTTTTCTAAAAGAATAGCAGATGCTTGGTGTGTATCCCAAGCTAGAAATATAGCTGGGTCATATATCCAACACGTTTTTTTGAAGTAAGGTTCTAAAAAGCAGACTCCTGATTCTAAAACAGCTTCAGACACTAACTATTAAAACGCCCCAGCCACATCAATTTCTGTTCTTTTCTTTTTCTGCTGTGCAAATATACCGGTGATCTGGTTATCTCACTGTTGTTAAGTGTAATTAGATTGTACAAAGACATCTTTGAAGTTGATCTGATAAACTTCATACTCTGTAAGTGGATTGGCTCAGGGCCTCTGTGAGCAATATTTGGAAATATTTCTGCTGCTCATTTGCCGGGCTTGTGTCAATTTTCTCTCATTAGTTTTATTTTTAAATTGGGATTATCTTAGGTAGTAAAATTTGGTTTCAGATCTCAGCAGTGTTGAATGCTGTAGTGCTGCACTGCAGCTAATGCTCTGGTACAGGGATACGGCCAGAGTATGAAATCCCTGACTTATGTGCAAATCCCCTCTACATGGAGAGGATATAGCTTTGGTGTTTGGGTTTGGTGCCATATATAATAAATAAGTTAATTCTGGCAGGGCAGACTGGAGAATACAAACAGCAAGACACGCTCCTTTACACATCTACATGCATTATATATGGCTTGACTACACTCATTGCTGTTGTTCATTTGTAGCTAATTCCTTGTATTACTGTAATATCAAAAGCCACAAATGAGAATCAGGGCCCTATTGTACTGGAAATCAGATATAAACGTAATGAAGAGTTGGTCATTAACACTTCTATTTCATTTCACTGTATATTCAGAGACCTCTCTCAGCAACTCTCTTCCTACCCAGGAGCTTAGAAAAGTTAGCAGCGGGTCTGTGCCTGTGGTGATGTGTAGATCTAGGGTGAGAAAAACCAATCACACCATTTCTCCTGTGCCAACCTTCTGCTCACCAAGTGGCTACAAGGAGCAGTTTAACCCTCACATCTCAATCTGCAGGTCTTGAGAAGATTCCAGCAAGGTGCTTTTCATGCAGTCTGTCTTAAATAGCAACCATCCTTGTGATTTAGACATACCTGTTACTTCTTTGGAGCCTCATAAAGTACCAATTCCAGCATTGTTTGCTATTTAAAATCCCACTGAGTTCACAGGTGACTCAGTTCTCTAGACCATTGCATAGTGGCTGTAGCTGTAAAAGATGGATACTTTTTCAAGTTTAAAAACAAGAAAGGCTCCAACCCCCAGGCTCTTTCCTATGTCCCTGAAGAACATTCTTCTTACAAGTTGTCTTAAAGCAGTGGAAAAAAGGAGGATAGAGGGAAATGTTGCAATTCCCAGTAGCAGTGTCCACACACAAAAATCCCCCACGCAGTCCCTTAGTCATGGGCTGAAAGCCAATAATCCATTTTCTCTGACATTCCTCACATCATGTTTCCTGTTAGAATATCCCAATCTGTAACTGATTGTCAAACCACTGACTTCTATATCAATTTCCCTTTCGTTAGCATGATGATCTAAGAGCTTTCTGAGTGTCCTTCTATAAGAAATACATTAACATAAAATGAAAACCAAGAGGCCTGAGCTCTGTACTGCATTTAACTGCTCTACTTCACTAAAATTTTTTCTGCAAGATCTGATGGCAAAAGGGACATCCCCTGGCCATTGCAGAGAGATTTTTAAGAGCATGTTTTTTGTGTTGCTGAGAAGCAGCATTCAGCACAACTCTGGCAGGTAGTTCAGTTCATACCTGAGGAAGAGAAACCTGAGATGGATAAACAAAAGGCAACAACAATCTATAATGAAAACAAAAATCCTCCTGTAATGCTTGTGACAGACTGCAAATGTGTCAGATAAAACATTTTAGTGGTCTATAATAAGGAGTAGGAATTTGTATCCTGAACACAGGACTTGTTTGTCTGCCAAGACAGACAATTGCAAATGGAAAATAATGAAAAAATGGGAGGCAGGCGGGGAAGTTATGGAAAACCAATGGAATTGCACTGTTTACAAAAGAAAGATACTAGTGCCCCAGAACTTGCCAGAACTACAACATGCATGAATGTGTTTTCCTAGCTTCAGTTCAAATTATAAATCTAATAACTAAAATAATTTCATTTCTACTTCCAGTACTGGGCATGTTGTTTTCTACATACTGGACTGATCTGTATTTACTATTAAGGGTTTTGTGCTAGCAGCTGGCAAACAAATACCTGAAATATAAATGGGTCCCCGGGAAACGAAAAATATCCTTTAGTCTGAGATTATCAAACACCGTTTGTCATGTAGACTTTCAATGCACGGGTATGCAATGTTGGGATACCTGTCATGGAAGGACCTTTGTTATATTTTCCTAATTCAATTTTTCTAAAAAAAAAAAAAAAGCCACAATATCCTTTCATGCTGGAATCCCTCTGTGACTCCTGTTCTGAAAGCTTGGCATGTTGTCACCTGAGAAGTCACATAAAGTCACTGTTTCCTTTTCCCTCCTCAGCTCTTTTGCAGACACAGGCAATTCCTGACGCTGCTGCTGTCATCTTTCTTCCATTTTCCCTGCTGTGAACTTGCAAGAGGTGAATGAGGATAGATGCCTACACATTTGCTATGACTTCTGCTGTTCTCAGCTCTGCCAACACTTGCATCTGGCAGCCTTAGCTGTACTGCTTAAACTCAGGGGAACTCTGGCAGACAGTGCTAGTGTCAGGCACTGTTCAGCACGTCCCCCATCAGGTGGTGGAATAACAAATCTGTTGAAAAGCATATACAACTACACTCAGCAAGGTCTTTTTCTTCAAGGTTTTACAATAACAAAGCAAAAGCAGTTAGCATAAGCAGAAAAAGGAATAAAAATGCCCATCAGAAATGGAAAAGTCCCAGAGCAGATATTGCATAGCCATTACTTAAATCCTGTTGACAGGCTGTTTGGAAGAGGAGCTCAGCCTCACCCCCCTAAATACACCAAGTGCGTGACAGCAGCCCACCATGCTCTGAATACAAGAATTCCTCAGAAGATTAAGGAAGGCAGATGCCACTGGAGACAGCTTTGCACCAGGGCTCAGCTCTTGGTACAGCACTCCTATCACTGTCACTTCTTTGCTGAAGAAATGACATCGTGAACCATCTCCTTATCAGAAGCCCCATACCCTGCAGCACCAGTGTCATTAGGGAGACTGTAACAGTAGGATGTGACCTGCAGGCATGAGTGCCATGAGCACCCTCAGCAAGCAGAAAAAGTGATAGCTATAGAGAAAGACTCCCCAGAGTCAGGAGGGAATAGAAGGATTTACATCAGGAACTGGACAGCCGTAAGTCAACTCCAATTGCCATCATTACAGATAACCTTGAAGTTTACTGTGAGACTGGACATGTAGCAAATGGCTGCACAACTCAAACCCAGTTCTCCTTATAGTTTTGTGACAGTATTGATGTCTGTGAGGTGGGAGGGAGGGTTCAGAGCAGGGCCTGGGAAGTCTTATTCTGTTGCTGTGCCACATACTAGGGGAGAAAGAAACAGGCTGTGTACAGCACAGTCTGCTCAGGAGGGGTCTGCAATTGCTGTGGAAAGACCAAGGTGTTCAGCTAAAGAAAGCAAACAAGGAATTGATCAGTTATTGCTACATTACACATGCACTCATGGTTTCTTGTGCACAAGCTTCCAGCATGTGATCAAACTCCATTATCAATTTACAGTGTTAGTCTATGAAGCTGTAATCCAAAGTAAAGCTCTTTGCACCTCCCTAGAGATGCAGAGTTTAGGTGGGAACAAGGGTTTGTCAGCAGGAACTCCATCAAGGATCAAAACCTTAGCTTTTTTCTGCCTTTCTTGGCTATGCAATGCATTTTCATGGGGTTATGAGGATGGTCTCCTGTGATTTCACGCTGTCCTTTTCCCCAGAAACCAGATCACTGGTCTCTGCTATCTGGTTTTGTTTTTCTTACTCTAATGAGTGTGCATTGTAAACAGAGGTGTACAGCATAATAGAGCCCCCCTGGAAGTATTTGTAAATAAAAGGCTTTTAGAAACCTTTTATAGGGAAGCCCTATAGGCATTAATAGACAGTGAACACTTTTCTATAGGCATTGTTTTTCCTCTAGTCTATACAATTCAATAGCAAATTATATTCCTGCTATCAAATCCCAAAGGATGATTCAGAAAACCATTAGAAAGGATCTAATTCTCTGTAATTTTCTGCAGTAATTAAGATAAAAGCTTTTCAGGGTCTCCTCTATCACAGTTCATGGGATTTTTCCATGGGAAAATAAATGATCAGTTTAAATTCTCCTTGGTTACTTAAGCAAAGCAAAGCCAGTAAATTCTAGAGATTTATTCAGATAAAAATTCCCTTAATTTCTGTGGGAAATGCACTGAATTTTGGGAGACAGTGAGGGCCAAGGATTAGGCACTCTGTTTGTGATTTTTATAACAGGACATCAAACTCCACTTTCTGCTAGAGCCAAACAACTCGAGTGATTTTGCTTCTTCTTCCATCTGGCTGTCAGGCACCGTGTGCTTTGTGGAGGCACTGCACACAGCAGCAGGTCCTACTCCATTAACACATGGAGGCTCAGTTTAGTGGGAAACTCAAAGCTCTGAGGACCATGGCGTGTCTGAAGAACTGCAGAGTGCTAATTGAAACACTGCTAGTGCTTTTCCTATTATGTGCTTGGAAAGTCATTTGAGGACCAGCTCAGCTCTGTGCCTACCTATATCTTGTCCGGGCGGAAGAGATTTCCAGAATGTTGTGCTGAGCTCCTGTGAAACCCAAATTTTTCTTTGTCCCTGGTCTCCATGTTTCCTGCCTCAGAATAGGCACTAATGACCTCTGCAGGGGACTCAATGCAGAGCCTTGGGAAAAGGTCACACATATGAGAGAAAAACGGATCATAAAAGCCATGCTGACATCTCAAAGAGCTTAAAGGCAAAAATCACTCCTGCCATGCTTTGTTGGAACTCCCCTTGTGAGGCTTTGACCTATACTTTGGAATACATAAAGCTGAAGCTCAGGCCTCTGTGAAATCCTGACCTTGCTGAAAACAATAAGAGCTTTTTCATTTACTTCCCTGGGTTTCTGGAATGAGAGATTTGTCCATAGCCCTGCCATAAGTCCACTCCAGGTAGTGCCCTCTCTGCCCATCCTAAAGGTTTTTCCTCCAGTCTCCTCCATTCCACTCTTTTCCTCCACCACTCTTTGAGGCTGACAGGGAACTGCCCACAGTAAAATAATAACAGTAATAGCATCTTCTGTGTGGCTTTTCTCATTCCTGGGTTGCTTCAGAGCCCAGTGTTTTAATATCACTGGCCTTTTACATGCAGCTTATAGCTAGCTCTTCCTCAGAGAAGCCAGAGCCAAAGCTGGATACAGAATACAGCACTTTGGATTTAGGGGTCTTCATTGGTTCTTGTATCTGTCTTTTCCTGTCTCATTATTTGCCTTCCAGACACAATGTGAATGGAAGCTATGCCTATTTCCAGGAGCTACAGAGGGTGGACCCCAGCTGATGGTACAAGAAGGTCATTAGGGGCTAGGAGGGCCATGGAAACCTGCAGAAAATATGTTACGAGAGATGTTCATCACCTCTGCTTCCCAGGGGGCTTTTAAAGGATACACTCATCAGTAACACATCTTCCTGCTGGGATTAGTGCTTCAATTAGCCACAAGGAAAACGTCTTCCTATTCTCTCCACTTCAAACAGATCCTTCTTCTCAGTGCGTGGTTCCCTCTTTGTCTTTATTCCAGAGTGATTTATTTAATCTGGTGGTTCATTGTGAACTGTCCTGGCCTAGCATTGATACCAATGACCTATTTTGCCTCCATGGACCAAAGTGTGACTTCGATTACATCACAGTCCCAGCCACTCTAAATCCCAGCCACTTAGCAGCAAACTTAAAGTAGGTCGTAATGAGTTCAGAAACAAATGGCTTACAAAGCTAAATCTTCACTCCAACATGTCAATGGCAGTACTGTACAAGCAAGTAAACTGTAAATCCTCACAGCACCACTACAGAACGTCATTGTAATACTCCTGAGACAAAAGAAGAACAAAGCACTCTCTGAATTAGCTGTTTCTGATTTTATTAATTGTAATGGCTTTTGCTTGATACTTTATGAAATTACCATAGTTCATGAATCGTGCTCCTTCTTCATTTGACACTGGGAGAGTGGGGGAAAGGATGTGACTCGAGGGGTTTTCATTTTACTCCAGACTAAATTGTTCTATGAGCTTAGGCAAGCCACCACGCTGTGTATGCCTGCTTCCCCACTTGCCAAGCAGAAATATTGCTACGCAGGTGAGTTGGGTGCAGCTGACCCTAATTTATCAAGTCTTTTACCAGTTTGCCTACCTTTGAGCTCTTGTGGAAGTCCTGTGGGGAACACTGCTGTGGCTGTTGGCCACAGTGGACTTTATGATGCTCTGAGACCCCCTGGTAAACTGGAGGATTCAGAGCATCAGAAAATCCACTGTGGCCAACAACTACCAATAGTAATTTCTTCTCTACATTAATTTTGATTAGGAGTTTGCACATAGCTACAAAGTCCTCATTTCACAACAATTTTTTTCTATGTTCAGAGAGATAGAAGTCAAACTGCACCAATACAATTTTTCCAGAGTTTCCAGGGGCCTTGTTTTAGCTAGTTGTACAAATATCCATTCAGCTGTAACCAAACCATCATCAATCATTCCCTGCTATTTTTACGGACAGGTATTTTATTCCTATGTGACAGTGAGCCCCCACATGTTTGAAAGCTTTCTGCCCAAAGGTGATGTGTCCCTTTGTGCACAATGTAAGCATACCAGAACACCCACAGTATATTTTGGCAAGATTTTTGCCGCACACAAGTCTTTCAGCAGCCCTTTTACATGAACGAATTTCATACATGCACAAAAAAGCCCCCAAAACCCCTTAGTTTCTAGATTTTGAGCTGAATAGCGCTGTGTAAGTGCCTAGAGTTATTTTCAATTAACAATATCTAATTCCAAGCACACCACGAATCACTTTTTTCTTCTCTTTTTAGAGCCAACATATTAATCCTTTGAAACAAAAATGGCTGCATTTTAATGAGAGTTTAAAAGGGTGAAAGTTCTGCTCTAGTACACTGAGCATAATAGATTATTTTTGTGATGTATATCTTCCATCCACTCGCTTTAATTTTCAGAATAATATCTGGAGAGCAGCCTGTTTTATCTCTGGTCTCTCCTCGTTCACTCCACTTAGCTTTCAGTATATGTATCACAGTTAATTTGAAGTTTGTATTTGTTATTCCTCATGGGCAATATGTTACAATAACACCAAAAAGATTACAGTGCTGTCCTCTCCAGGCTGGCTTGCACAAAACATCTCAGAGAAGTATTTGGTTTAATTGTCTTTTTCCACAATACTTCCTAGCACTGGAACATAAGGAATCCCTTATTAGATCAAGTCCTCAGCTGACAACATGGGGCATTAGCACGGGCAGACCATCCACTGCCTGTCACAGACTCCATGCAGGTCTGAACTCGGTTGGTCCATGTCTGTCCTCTTTCAGTGGCAGGTCAATTCATAGGATGCAGTTTGGAGGGGAGGGGATAACCTTGTCCACCAGTGAAACTCAGTAAGGCAGCAGGCAATGCTGGCAGTAAGGGTAGGACAGAAGTCGCAAAGAAGGAGGAAATTTCCTACCCCATTCATACAAGACACCAAGGTGACACCTTGTCCATGTTCCCTTCCTGCACATGGCTGTACCCGCCTCCTTTCCACTTTGATTTTGTCCCTTCATAGCCTGGTTCTTTGTTGCTTTAGCACAGAGCTCTGAACTAAAGGAGATGAAGCAGGTGGATGAAACTAGACAGTGGCTGTGAGCCCCGTGTGATAGCAATTCAGTGCAGACATTTGTGTTTTCCTCTGATGTACAGACAGCTAGAGTCTGACTTCAAACAGTGTCGTGAGCTGGGCAAAACTGGCTTCTTCATTTTGTGGGAAAAGGGAGATGTGAGGACACCTGTGTAACGTTAGTCCAAAGTTTAGAGCAAGAGCCTACCTTTCTGCTGAAAATCCAATTGATTGAACTAGCTGTTTCTCAAGTTCCCTTGATTACTCTAATCAAGGTACGTAAATGACATGTAAAAGGAAAAGAAAATGAAGACTTTAAGTATGCAGAAGAAAGATTGTAAGAGCTGCTCACAGAAGAGTAAAACAGGAACAGCTTGCAAAACATTATGGATAAAGCTGCAATAAATCATGCCTTCAGCCAGGCCAGCCCAGGTATATATAAGCAAAAGTTACTGAATCATGGACACCCACTGCATTGTGTGTAACAGGCAGGCAGAGATAAGTAGATCCATAAAGCAGGGGCGTTATGGAGATGGATAGATGGACGGCTGACCAGCATTTTTCCTGTCATACACGGTGGCTGGTGATTATGGTACTGTCTGATCTGTGTATCCCTTTGTATCTATGCTCTCCACACGTAATTTAGCTCCCATCTCCTTTGAGCTCTCCTGTTCTTCCTTTCTCAGTTCTGCTCAGTTATTATTAATGGACTGTGACATTTTAGTTTGCTTTGTTTTAAATATATTTACTCAATTTCCAGCAGGAAAGCTGTAATAGAAACTGTGCCTCACAGCATGTTGGGGAGTTGACACTGATGACTGTGTATTAAAGCCAAAAGGTGGGTCAGGCAGTCAGTCGTCTGTCCAGCACCAGCACGATTTTCTGTGGAATCTGGGTAGCTGTCACCAGTTCTCCCCATATAGCCCCCTACAGTGAAGATGTCAGGGGTAAGGTAAATCTCATTTTCTTGCTGGCAGGTTTCTTTAATTACATCAGCTTGCCTTTTCTAACCAGCCTACGTTGTGCTGGGGCTTTCCACTGCAGTGTGGTTTCCTCGAGCAGATCTGTGTGAACCTGCCAGAGTAAAGTTTCAAAGTTGTTTACCTGTCTACTTCAGGGTCCCCTACCCCAGAAGGGAACTCAGTCAGCTACTATGCACTGTCCAGTGAAAGCAGAGGGTGCAATGATGCCTCCAAATTTAAAATACAATTCTATGTGGATTTGTACCTGCTCAGTTGCCAAAATTAAGGATAGGATGGAACTGTAGCTATAATAATGAAACAAGCAATGACAACACAAGAGCACCTGCCAATTATATTCATACCCAGGAGCCATCAGATGTACCATAGTTCTATGTGAGGTAAGGGCATGAGGTAAATGTACACATCCTCTGTCAACACTCTGCTGAAATTTGTAGTTCGCTTTGGATTATAGATGAATTTACAGTCTCTTGCATTATAAGTGATACCATAAACTCACATCCTTTTTTCCATTCATTTTACAGCTGTGTACTGTCCTCTCCCAGTCTGATTCACGGCAGCATCTCCCTGCTTCTCTGCTGGGTCGGGTCCTCTTGCAATTTTCTTTCTCTGCCACATCAACTTACCCTAGCTGCAATCACTCCAGAAGCAACTGATGTCACTTGTGTCCAAATCAACTGAGGACAGGAGAGAAGCAGTAGACAGGAAAGGACAATGTTACCAGTGTTAGTACACTTATTTGTAATGATGGCTGGATCCTCACGGCTCATTTAGACAGAAGCAAATGAAAATTAATTTGCTGATGGCAACTAACCCTATAGGCATAACAGAGAGCTTGCAAGACCTGATCCTGTTATCACCCTGAGACATTTCAGATGCGATTTTAACTGATTTCAATAGAATTTCTTTGGATTTAGCAAGGAAGATCAGTCTTAGTTTTCAGCATGCTGTTTAAAATATACACAAGAAGTCTTCTCTCCGTTGTGACAGAACAAAAGCCATTCTCACAGCTTTAGCTGGAGAGGTTTTGGGGCAAAATGCATGTCAGTGTGTTACTTGAACTGACTGATTTTTCTGCTGCATAGATGAGCAAACTAGGAGTCATCAACCTCAGCTCATCTCAGGAATCAGAGCACCTGTCTCCTTGCACTGTTTGCTCTGCATGAGATGAAAAAAAAAAAAAAAAAGGCAAGTAGATCAGTGCTTAAGAAGAAGAGCAGTGAAGTGGAGCACTGAAACAGAGTTTTGCAGCATCCCTGGCCTGGCATGACCTGACCTGACCTGACCTGACTGGTCCCTGTTGATCTAGATTTGCACCTCTGCCAATTCAGGTAACGAGCATCAGTTCAGTGCTCCTATTCTCTCCTAACCAGCATCCCCCCTAAGAGCAGAGATGGCTGGCTCTTAATAAGTGGTAGGAGATTTTATTACTTCAATGGGGTGAAAGAGAAACTGGAAAGAAGACAAGACTTCAGAGCACTGCTTCCAGACTGTGTTTCAGCAAATTAAGTATTTAGCAGTCATATTGGTTCCCACACTCAACCCAGTACTACTGCTGTTTTCCATTCATTTACTGCAATGAGCTCCCTTGCTTGTACAAGTGTCTGAGAGTTTCCTTAGTGGACCAGCAGTGAATTTACAGCTTCATTCTTTAGCCATTCTTTTCTTCATAAAGCCAGATCAGTTCCCTATTCTGGTTCATAGCGGGCCCCCATGGGCCTAAAAAAGAGTTGTACTGATAAAATCAAGTGGGTAGGTGGAATGAGATGTAAGGCATAAGAATGTTCTAAATCACTGGTTTTGCCACATCTTCAGAGCATGAAACCCTGCCCCATAATGAGATCTCAAAGGATGCAGCACAAGAGCTGTACCACCTAAAATGGAGGTTCCCTGCCTCAGAGAGCTCTCACACAAGCATAAGTCTGTGAAAAAATACAGAAATAAGGCAATATTGATGAGCATGACAGATGGAGAGTCCTGCACTCAGCATCACATTCCTGTTGGTGTTTCAGGAAAAGTGACTTTCAGAGAAGTGAAAGTCGGAAATTTATTTTATTTTTTCTCTTCACGTGGAAGGTCTCTAGAAATCTCAGATTTGTATCATCTGTCACAGACTTATTGGCATGGTTTTAATGGACCCTTCAACCTGTCTAAACCTTTCTTTGTGAGACTCAGGGCATCAGGGACATAGTCAACATTGTCCTGAAGTCTCACCATACCCTTGGTGAGAATACCCTTGACCAAGCTGGACAACTGTGCAGTCATTTTTCTAATCTCTTCTCAAAGCCAAATACTGAAAGCTACAGAAACAGAGCCAGGCTTTGGCCACAGCCAGCAATACATACATGCATATGCACAGAGTGAAAGACCTAGGAAGATTTCCAGAGTCTCAAAAGGCTAATATTTGCCTTCACATATTTCTAACTGTCATGAAATGCTTTGGTTTTATTGTAGAGCAGAAGTAAGTGTTGGGATTATGAGCACTAATGATGTGTTTATTCACAGGTCTATCAACCATAAATAAAATATAACCTTTCTTTGTACTACAGACAACAAATTTCACAGCAAAACTTTGTTCCTGATGCAAACAAATTCAGCCCAACAGTTTCCTGCTCCAAACAAAATGTGTATTTTGTCATCTTGGAGACATGGCTGCAGTGTCACTAATGTCAATCAGCTAAAGCTCTCAGAAGGCTCTGACACTTCAGCCAGATGCTGAAAAGACAGTTTAGAAGACTAACTTTAAACAGAGGCACTTAGAAAGCTTACCTGGCAAAATTAAAACATGTGTTATTTAGGAAGAATCACTAATACACTCTGAAGCTGATCTAAAACCCACTGGACACGTCAGGTAAATCCATTCATTGACATCCCTCTGGTACAGATGGGTTCTCATGAGGCTGAACTCAGGATGAAGTAACAAAATGCTATGATGATCAAGAGAGCATAGTTGAAGGGATACATGGAGCTCCTGGCAAAGGAGTGCAGGTGGGATGTAAATGAGACTGGAGTTGCTTGGAGAGGAAAATTGGGCTCTAACCAATAATCTTGAGCAATGTAGCAGCCATTTCCTATGGCCTCATGGCCAAGCGGTTTCACAGGACTCTTCCCCTGCTCTGGGTCTTTGCCCTTGTTCTGGTAACGATGTAGTGTGTGATCTCAGAGGCTGCTAGTGAGTGAGATTTTGAAAGGCAGTCTGCAAGATGGTAAGTTACAGAGTAGAAGTGGAGAAGCCATTCTTCCTTCACTCCAGGTGGAAGTGCTGGTAATCCAAGAGCAGAGTATCTCCCTCTGAGCAGACCTGAACCATTTTATGAAGCCCAATCAAAGGAAGTTCATACTTGGATACCTACTTAAATCACCCAAATTTCAAAAGATACTGCTCCCATGAACACCCAAAGAGTAACAGTTTTAAGAAGGTAAATGTCAGTACATCTTGGGTGAGCGGAAATGCCAAGGCTCAGAAACAGGCTGTGGTGAAGCATGAATTCAGCACAGAAACATCGATATTTCAGTCCCTCAACCATCAAGAAGGATCCTGTTTCTTTCCAACTGACTAGGCAATGAGGTGAAATACTGGGCTCAAGAGTAGCTGTTATTCACAGCTATGTCTTGTGTATCTTTGCATTCAGAAGCAATTTTATTCATCTGTCCAGGGAAAAGGTCTGGATAAATTTTGAAGCTGTATGGGAGGATGCAGCCATGAAGTGCACAGCAACAGGACCCCCAAACACAGCAGCCTGGGTGCTGGCCTAAGAAGGCAGCTAACGGGGAATTGAGCACTTGGGACTGGCTGGACAGGAGCTGGACAGGAGCCCCACTTTGTTCTGTGCACCAGGACCCATATCAATGATGCTACAACACTGGCTGTAGAGATTTAATTGTAGGCATTTTCCCCACAGGTCTGACTTAATGAGAGACAGCAATGTCTGCGTGCTACTTCTGGAGCTGCCTTGTTATTAGAGGTGCTCATTTCCCAGGTGGGCATGTGATTTCCCATTTCCCTGGGTTAGAAAAACAATGTAATTATACACTGAATTCAAACCTGCACTGTTTTAGGGAGAGGCAGTATCTGATATGCATAATAAATGGATATCACATTGCCATTGCAGAGGCCACACTATGAAATTTCTTCCCTGTATAATTTTTTCTTCAGCATCTCAAAAGTCACTTCAGTGGTTTTTTATATACTTAAAGCCCAGATTGAATCAGTGCTAGCAGGAAATTTGCAAAATAAAAAAAAAAAGGTATCCCCTGCAGTAATGAAGAGATAAGTGATCATCTAGCTTACTAACTTCTATCCAAGGAGACAAACTAGTTGCACTGGCAACCACAGGAACATAACTGTAATCTGTCAACAGATTTTCACTTTCATGCATGCATTTTTTTTTCCTTTAATTTTCATTTTCTTTTCACTTTTTCATTTACTAACTTTGTACTTGACTGTGATTTTGCACGTTGGCTATCTCATATTTAAAACATAAATCCATGATTTTGTTGTAAAAACATGCAGGACTCTCTTCTGTCTACAGCTCACCCATTAAAATTTCACAGATGGTAAATTCAAGCACTAGACTCATGCAGACCTGAGCTATAAACAAACTCTCTGGATTGGAAAGGCTCTGATTTTCACAGACACTTTACTCAGAAAGGCTTTGGGCTTTAAATGCCCGCAGTTGAGAAATGGAAATTAGGTTGTAAGTTGCTGGTTGGAGAAAAGCCAGCTCTGTTCTACTTTGCTTCCATTTTGCTGGGCAAGAGGATCATTGACCCAGGATGGCCTGCAATTTGGATGGAGACCTCATTTCAGCACTGCACTGTGGCTTGTTGCTCATGTGAAAGGCTACTGTGTTTTAGGGATGTGTAGTAGTCAAAACTTTAGGCAAAAGTTGAAGAGTGACCCTTTTTTGGGGACCAGGTCTCATTCAAGATGGCAGGGTGAGCTCCACAACTCACACTCCTCTCCAAATTCTGCTGACATCCCAGACAAGTTCCTTTCCTTCCCTACTCCTTCAGGGCAGCCTTCACTGCTTCTTCTACCTCCAGAAAGCAGAGCATGTCCTCTTCACAGGAGCACATCACACTCCTGCCCCATATGTGTGTGCAAGGATGTTCTGATTGCCTCCTTCATTAAGAAACAATGAAAGTCTCCTCCTTGTGCCCTAGAAATGGTGAGTCCCTGATGGCCTTACAGGCTGCCAAGATAGTGAGTACCATAACCCTGGTGGCTCTGTAGGTGACAGAGCTTTGCAGACATCCCCTAAGGCCTTTCCTGCTCTCCCCTCTATGCTAATATGATATCTAGACTCCTCTAGCTCTAAGTGGATCATTTCCTCTCTCATTTGTCTCATCTCACAGAACCCTGGAGTACTGCTCACATTTATTTTAGGCTCTGGTGGAGCCAATTTCCCTGTTTCATTTTGATTTACCTTCATTCCCAGATGATTATGTTTCCCCTTCTTAGGGAGGCCAGTTCTTGGATTAAATAAAACTAACTTATTTTTAAGGTATTATTTTTGTTATTAGCACTTTTCTCCTCATTCATTGGGATGCTGGATAGCCTGCCTCCATCAGTAAACTGACAACCGACTGAAAGGCTACCCTAACTATGCAGACGTGTCCTGTGAAGACCTCTCCCCGTGCAGCTCAGGTCTGGATTGTAGGGTCCTGAAGAGCTTGAGCTGACGGGTGGTTTTCAAGCATCAGCAAAGCCTTCTGCCTTCAAGTAGGGAGCAGACAGTGTGGCAAAGGGATGTTTGGCCCGGCATGCAAGGAGTGCCTGGAAAGCCACTGAAGGTGGTTTTCCTGGTAGTGCAGGTTGGTACTGAGACTCACTCCACACAGAGTACAGTTTGAGGCCTCCTGTGTGAAAAAACCCTCTTTGATTCCTGTCTAATCTGGTTCCTTTGACAACCCCACATAGCAAGTAGTTTAGAGAATTTCCAGACCACTCCCATAGCTCCACAGGAGCAGAAACCCATAGGGTTTCTCCTATGGAGAGCTCAGCTTCTATCCTTTTGTTCTAAAGGCATGTGATTCCCTAAGTGGCACTGGAAGTGCTTTGCTTCTTGTAAATTGGGTAATGGGAACTGCATACTACTGCAAAAACTGGGAGAAGGGCATGTGCTTGTGTTGGAATTGCCTGGAGGTAGGGAGTCAGCACTGAAAAGCACAAGTTTCTCTCCCTGCCCTCCATGCATGGCCTGAGCCCTTTGGACAGAAGTTCACTGGATGTGGGCATAAAGTATAGTAGATTAAATGAGAGACACAAACGTGCTTCTAGGGCTGCTTTGGAGCCAATAAAGGGTGTACTTTCAATTCTTACTCCACTTGCACTGAAGTCAACGCAACTTGGACAGATTCAGACATTATCCCTAGCCCTCTAACATATATCTCTAGGATCCATGAATTGGGTTGACAAGGACATTACAAGGCTTATTTGCTGGTGTGGGGTAATATGCTTTGCTCCTACAAATGGAAAAACAGCTCAGGCCTTGCAGACAGAAATACTGAGCAGAATTTTATTCCATACATCCAGCTGTAATTGAAAGAGCAAGGGAAACCTGTTCCCTCCCCCTCCCCTTGCTTCAGGACAGTGATTATGTCTGAATCTCATGGTTCCTGTCTAAGGAACCATGAAGGAGAAAGTCTCTTGACAGTATTTCTAGTCTTCTCTGCAGCCTGTTCTTGCCACTGTCATGACAAGTATAAATCATGTTTCAGCGTAAATCTGGACCCAGTACATTGGTCATGTCTGGGTGGCAATGTGGGCTATGCTGTTTGTAAATCCACTGAGAATAATGAATTTGTGCTGTGGGATGACATCCTGTAATGAGATTGTGATATTCCATAGCCCAGGATTTGCTACTTGTGACAAAGAAGGATTACATGAACAGCAAGGCTGCTGGGAGACCTTCTGGACTTAGGGGTTATTTGTAAAGTGGGGATCCTTCTAATCTGCTCAGCTGTAACTCAGATACAGGAGAGACAGTTTCTAGTTCTTTTTTGACCAATCACTAAACACCAATAGCTATGATCATATATTTGCATTCATAGCACCACACAGCACAAAATAATATGGAAAAACAGTCAAGAACTACACTTATTTACAAGCCAGCCTATCGTATCCATCCAACTACATTTAATAGAGTAAGCACAATATTAAAAAAATCAATTCCCATGCCTAGAACAACTCCATTTATTCTCCTTAGAGATTTAGAAAATTAATCTTTTGTATAGTGAAAATCTGCTTCTTTCTTTGCTCCCAGTTGTAGTTTATTTATGGAAAGCTTAAAAAAAAATTCTTCATCCTTATTTGTGGAAATACACATATGCCACATCCTTCCCTTCTGGGCTGAGAGCAGAAGTTGTATATGTGTGTATTTATGCATATGTATAAATCTGCACGTAAATTCATGCCACTCTAACCCTCTTAGCTAGTAAAACAACTTACACCTAACTTGTTTCCTCTGTCTCATCACGAAGGAAATCAGTCTGGACTTAGTAAAGTAGGTAAATTAATACATTTATCTCATTTTATAAAAGCAGCCTGAGAAATGCTGTCTTGTTCAAGGCCAGACTGGAAGAGGAAAATTGTTAAAACACAGCCTCTGTATAGAGCCCAGCAGAATTAGGAACTCAACCTAAGCCTCTTGAGTCTCAGTCTTGTTTTTCTGGCACCGAGACCAGCTGTCTTGTCTTTATTTAAATAAACAGTCCTTTCAAATGACTATTTTATCCTACTAGACTTCTTGTTTTCACTTGCATCAACATATGTACAAATACGAGTTTCATGTAAGTTAATAGAAAAGAAGCTGCAGAGGGGTAAGAAAGAGAGATGCTTATACATGAATCCATACGTCTTTGAAAGCTGCAAGCTCCCAGGACTGTCCTACAGATGGGGACATCAAGGGCCAAATCTGCACTAGGAGGAGTGACCAGGGTTTAGAATCATCGAATGGTTAGAGTTGGAAGGGACCTTAGTTCCACCAAGTTCCAAGCCCCCTGCCGTGGGGGGTTTCCCTGACATCAGCAGCATTGTGTCCCCTGAGCCACACTGTGTGCTTGGCTCACTCTCTATGGCCTCAATCAGGCAAAGGGCTTGTAAAGTGGCGTAAAAGAGGCATTGATGGGGTTTAACATAAAAGGTAGAATCAGGCCACTAAAGCTGACCGTTTAAATCCAGCAGGTCACTGATTCTTTTGTGTTGATCTGAACTGGCATAATCAAAACCTGGCTGGGTTCCACTTGCAGTCTCTCCATCACGCATTACTTACCATCTGAATTTCCCTGTATTCAGAGAACACTCCCACCCCCTCCTGCCCTGCTCTCTGAAGGAACAGTTAGTTTGAATAATAAGATCCTTTTTTTAACAACATTCTCTCAGAAATCCCAAATGCCAGAAACGCCACACCAGCATGTACAATCGCAGTCATTCACACACACACAGATCCGTGATTTTTTCCTATCTTTGTCAATGCTGTTTACAAATGAATACTTACTTATATTTCTGCCCTTTAAAAAAATGTAAAAATGTAGCATAGTGTGACTGCAGTTACAGCTCTGCTTAACTGCTGAAGTTGTCTTCCAGAGATAATAGTACCAAGGGGTGAGTTTGCTTGTAAACAAGGGGCTTGTACAGCCCATGGGCATGGTTTCAAGCCAGTGTTTGCATGAGAAAACCCTTAGGTTTTGTGAAGCAGGTAATGGAAGGGCTTCTTTTGTGTGTTTTTTGACCCATGCTTCACGTTTATTATTACCAAAGGACAGAAACCTCCCCTTGTGTTACTAATCTTCAGCAAAATCTCACGGCCACCATCATTAAAATAATACCAATAATATAATAAAATAATAATACCAAATTTGGAAAGCTGGAATTGACAAATGCCATTCCAATGGTATTCCCATTTCTACCACACCTGTCCAGACATTTGTCTGGAGCTGGTTTCTGCTGCCTCAGGGAAGGCAATGCAGTTGTGCTGATGTATATTAGGTGACAGAGATCCTCCAGTGAGGTTGGTTCTTCTGAACATTTGGACTCAGCCTGTATTTTGCAGAAGAGAAGAAAATTGGGGGGGGAAAAATCTTAGAAAATAATCCTGGAAGACAATCTCAAAAAAGCTGACATATTGTTGAGGACCTCATAGAACACTTTGAGCATCTGTTTTGCAGCCAGGCCCCCCTTTAATTTCTATATCTGACCAATGGAGAGACCTGAAAACTTAGTAGCAGGTATCTTTGAAAACTGTAGGTTTCTTCTCTATAAATGATTACCACAAATGATGCGATGTTCAGAGAAGTGTCTGTGCTATTTTTTTTTTTAAATTTATGTATTTTAAATCAGATTTCACTAGTCTCTACCCAACACATTCAGCTTCGTGTGTTCTGATCTCCATGCTGATAGCTCAGCATGGGGCTGCAGAAGCTGTACCAGCTGGAGACAGTAGGAACAGTGGGAAGGGAAGCCAGACTGCTATCGACACCAGCACAGAAGGCAATTTGGGATGATGAGGTAAGTAAATTAGCTGGATGCTTCTGTAATATGATCAGTGGCAAAACAGAACTGACAAATGCACCTCTATGGTAGTAACAAGAGTAACTTCGTTGTGGTAGCTGCATGAGGATGTCTCAAAAGTACTTTCCCACACCGTTTGCAGTATTAGGAAAATAGTATTTTATCAGTGACATACATCCCTCTTAGATTTCTGAAGTTTTCTCCACAGCTATGAGAACTTGTTTTTATGAGCTTGTTATTAATGATATCTCCCTCTGCAGAGAAATGTCATGTTGCAAGAAGTACCAAATGATTTGGCTGCTCCTAAAGCGGGGCAGCACAGAATAGACAGGCCTGAATCTCTTAAAAGACTCCTGCCAACCACAGTGGGAACTGCGCCTGCTTGCATCAGCACTTAATTCACCCTGAAAAAAGCCTAATGATCGGCTGGATTTGTTCTCAGTGCAACTCTCTTGACTTCAGTGGAGTTTCCCTTGCAGTGAACTTGTCCCAACACACTCACATTGTGCAGTCAAGCAGAGCAGCAGAGGCTCTGGCTGGCAGGCCATAATCAAATCCCACTTCAAGAAGCCCAGCCAGCCTGCTGCCATGGGTTTGGAGCAAGGAGAGAGGCACCAAGCCAAAGCTATCTCCTGCAGAACCATGTCCTTCCCTATCATTTAGGTATATACTGATGCTTACAAATGTATTTTGCATCTTTAATTTCTACTGTTTGGGCCTACCTTGCCAGTGTTCGAAGCTCAGTATTGGCTTCTGATTAAATAGCCAGATCACCATCCATGGAGCTCAACATTCAGTCTCTTGCAGTGTTTGCTGTGGGCACAACCAGCCCCAGGACTGCTGTGAAGGAGTTTGTGCTGGCTCCTCACGGGGTGCTGTTTACACCAGTGGCTTTGGGAGGCACTAGTGCTCTGCTCTGCGTGGCAAAACCCTGTTCCTGGTCCTGAGTGTGGCAGCTCCTGCCTTAACAACTCCAAAAGGACAAGCAGGGTCTGTTCCAGTTTGTCCAGCAGGTGCTAAGTAAGAGATGCAAAATCATTTACTTCTCTAGAAAATTCCAGCATGCGAAAGAAAAATGAACATAAGCCCTTCTGGGATAAGCACAATTATTTCCCAGAGCAGTGACTAGAATTATTAGCCATTTGTACCTTAAATTCCTACAGGATATTGCTAGAAGAAATAAATGTGTACTGTATGATGTTATGCCTTGTGACAGCAGATTCTGTGTAGGGACTATTAAGAACAGAAAGGCATGCATCTACTGTAAACCTGGTATGTGTTTCCCTATTTCTTGTACCATGCTGGAAACCACCTCACTGTATTTTTTAGAGCTGAGGAATAAGGCCACCTCTTTTCACTTTCCTGCAGAAATTCCTTTCAGATTTCCAATGAATAAGGTTCTTCCTTTCCACTGAAGAACTGTGACCAGCTCTCTCCTTACACTATTGCCAAAGTACAAAATGCTGGGTTTCACTCGTGGACTTTTGATGAAAAAAGGGAATAATTTTCACCAGAAGATAAGCACTTCCATACACTGAAGATACAGTTGTGGTGATAAATACACTTCTCCCTGACAGGAAAAACCACTCCCCTATTGCTTCTCCCTCTCTCTTCCCAGTTAGTACCAATGGCAAAAATTAACAATGAAGTACCATGACAGTCCCTTAACAGCCCAGCTAGTGCCCAAGTTAGAGGAGACAGACCCAGTGAAGTCGGGTTTCTCTTTGATGAAAGAGTGGTTCCTTGTCTACTGTTTTCTAACAGGTATGGCCTGTGCATCTCAATGGTTGCTTAGTTGCTGTGACTGCAGAGAGACTGGATTTGGTCACTTTGGGGCCACCTCCAGGTCTGTGCTCCCTTTTCTGTTGCTGAGAAATAATGAGACTTGGGAAACTGAGCCTAGACTTCTTGAACTGCAGCAGTGGGTGTCTAAAACCTACTCCTGAATTCTTCACAGCATTCTACAAATATGAACCACAAGTCTTGGCTGAGACACGATTCAGTCTGCTCTGCTATGTCTGATTTGCATTCAGATTTTCTGTGCTCTGTTTGTTTCTCATGAATGCATCTGAATAGTCTGTGCATCTCAGGATGGTGTACTGGAAGCTGCATCTTGGAGCCTGTAATTTAAAAATGCCAATAAATTACCTTTTGATCACTGGGCTGAGCTCAGATATGTTTTGCTCTAATAAAGGGTCCTTAATTTTTAGTGCATTTTCATTTTTCATTATTTAAAATTAAATTTAGCTGCAGTTGAATAGACTATAGCTGGTAGAAATGTCATTCTCCCTTATTTCAGGTACAAAGATGAAGCTATATAGTAGCTTACTAATAACTCTATGCTTTTGGATAAACACAATTGCGATTCATAGCTTGTAAAGCTTGGAAGTCCTCAAAAACAAGCTAACTGTGAAATGTTAGAGCTAAGTGCCAGTGGAGGATGGCAAAAAGCAGAAAGATTGCTTTATGGAATCGGGTTACTCTGTCTCTAGTTGTTGGTCCAGCCCTTGTATTTCCTGGTAGGTCCCAAATGATCACAAGCCACATCAAAGGCAAATCCCTTTTAAAATATAAATACTGAACTGCAGCAGGATGACACCTCAGATAAAGCAGGCGTTATTTCACTCTGGAACTACGGTACTAAGAGCTCATCAGACAAGTAAAATAGTGATTCTGGATACATGTGGAGGAACTAAGAACTGATCAGGTAAGTAGGATCACAAACCCAGAAATGTATGAAGGCAGAAATAATCCTTACAGGTGGGGTCTTGGGCTGAATGGAAACATGCATGTTTCTGGGCAGACGACACCCAGAAACCTGCCTAACAAACACCAATGACACCGCTGCCAGCAAGGGCACTGGCTGATAGGAGAGCCACTGGCTGATACGAGTAGCAATACCCAGAGGCAAAGGCTTCTGCCTGGACAAGAAAAAAAAATGTTGTCCCCTGTGTCCTGTGGACCAGAAAGAACTGAGATGTGTTAAAATACAAAAAACAAAAGATTAATTGTGCTGGTGGTGTTGTTGTTGTTCTGGGAGTGGTCTTTCAGAGGATATGAACTCCAGAGGATATGAACTGGCTATTTCTCACAGCACTCCCATAGTCCCTGCCCATTGCAGTCCAGTTAGTCCCAGCCCAGCCACCTCCTGGTGCAACTGAGCAAGATTTGATTGCTACTGGAAGTCCTGTGGAAAGACTTCACCAATCCTTCTTACATTAAAACTATAGGAAAAAAAACTTACATAAAACATATAGGAAATGCAGGCAAACAAGTCTGCTCTAGAACATTAAAAGCAGCTTGGCTAAATAAGCTCCAGTGGAAAGTAAAAATCTTTTATTTGTCTAAAATTACTACCAGAAGGAGAAACGACAACAGGCTTTTCAGGATAAGGAGTGTGCTTTCTTGCAGTCTGAGGCAAAGAGAAATTACGTCTACATGTACTTGGTGAATGGTCTCCATCAAAAAGTCCCCGAGCATTCACGCACATTTGAACTCTTGGTAAACGTGCTGGCCTGGTATAGACTGGCAACAGTTTGGGCTCCTTTCTTCTTCCATCCCTCTCAGCATTTTCAACAGATATTGCCATTGACATTCCACCCATGTTGGGGTACGTGGGGAGACCACAGCCCAGTTGGAAGTGGGCTGAGTTCATGAATCCATTTTACATCATTGATACCGTAAAACTTCAGCTACTGATGCAGGGGAGATTGCTGGTTCAGTGCATCCCCATTTCTCCGCTGTGGGTGAATGATTCCCTCTGGCTTTTTATCCTATCCACTGTCATACACCTGTACTGCAGCCCCAGCAGGCCCAGATGAGGCTGGGATGGTCACATGCCATATTTAACTAATTGCTTGCTTTTGCAATCTCATAATTACGTAAGAGTCATTAATTGGAAGGCTGTAGAAGAGAGGTTATTTGAGAGTGCTGACATCTCCCACTGGGGATCCAAGAGACAGAAGATTTCCTGACTACACATGTGCATCCTCTGCCAAAGGCTTATACAGCCCACACTTTTTATGATTACAACTTTCTGTGAGAGAAAAAATGTATTCTAACAAGCAGCCCTTAATCCTTTAACTACTGCTACAAAGAAGCCTTAGACTAAGAGTTCCTGCAGTATAACACTTTTGAAATGTATGTGCCAGGAGTGATAAAAAACTTCTTTTGTACTTGGAAAACAAATCTGTTTCAGTTGAGTGCACTCAGACATTCCTTTTGATTTGTTTAACATGCATCTTCTGTCCAGCCTGTCTGAACAGAGACCAACTTAATGAAGCCCAAAGATGTAAGGCTTTTAGATCTTTTTGTTATATTGTGGATGAAGCAAAAACAAAACTGCTGTGGGGTGGTGAGCATCAGACAACAGAAAAAACATCGATATGTGTCTTGATTTATTCTATAGCAACCATATGGCAAGGTTTGTAATTTCTGAATAGACAGCAAGAATGCTCTCAGAAGTTGCCACACAAGGAATCCATGAGGAATCCTTACAGCAAAGAGACAGGTGGCCAAGATCTGTCCCACCACACCTGCTGTTGTCAGAATGGAAATAGACCATTACCAGAGATGCAACTGCCTGCCCCACGGTAATGACCAGTTCCTGCCTACCTCATCTGGCATCACTTCTTTTAGGAAAGAGTTCATTCCTGCTTTCTGGTTTGGTTCATCTCCAGGGCAGAGGAGTTTGTGGGAGCTGGCAGCACCTTCACCTACAAGCAATGAGTACCTTCCTCATCTTCAGGCAATGAATTTTGCCATTTCCTTCTTCCCTGTTGGCATAATTTCTTGTTATGCAGTGAAGGTTTGTTTATTGAATCATCTTGTGGGTTGAACATTTTCATTTTTGTAGAACAAGATAAAACTAACTTACATATTAACATTTATTTGGCTGCAAAAATAAGCTCTTCACACTCCATGACATGTGCTCTTCCCCACCCTCAGACAGAAGCCTCACCCAAAATATAATTCATGTTCATTGTCCTGCCAATCTATACAATCTTGGTGGACTAAAAGGAAGATCTGACGGTCAAAGGCAGGGCAGGGCACTCAGCAATTCTTTTGGTTCCCCAATGGGCAGATCTCATAGACAGACTCTGCTTCATCTCTGCTGTGACGACACATTGGCAGAGAGGGACTCCGTAAGGCAGAACGGGTAAGGTTCTAAAGGTTTATTAAGTCAGTCAGTGAGTAAACCACTAGCAAACTGGAGACCAGTGCATTTTATTGAGTCATGACAGGCTGCAGAAAAATTCCATTTGTCAGACAAGGCTTTATTGCCATCCACAGACTATCTGTCTCTGCTGAGATCAAGCTTCACATCAGAAAAGGTGTAGTACAAATGTACTTTGGCAGATGGGCAGTGCCCAAAAGTTCTTGCATTCTTAAAAAATTAAGGTGAGAGAAAGGAAGGATGCTTGTCTCTATGCTATAGGCAGACAACGGGCTGGGTGTACCTCCAAACTGTATACTGGGGCCTGGACCAGCTGATAATGCTTTGTGTTGCTAAATATCACCATGTGGACAATCAAGGGGCAGCACTCTATGACATTGCCTTGAGCTAGCACACCTCTCATCCCACCTTACCAAATCTGTGCTCTGTGAGTACGGCCAGATCGCTTCCAGACTGAGTCACTGTGGTGACTCACAGCCAGTATGGCTCTCCACCCCCCAGTTCCTCTGAATTTCTTTGCATCAAAGTTAGTGTGGCCAAGTCAGTATCTGGATGTACACCAGAGCATCCACCATCATCTATGTGAATAGGCTGTAAGAACCAGGATTTAACCCTGAATCTTCTGTCTGGTATCTAACTGAAGGTAAGCTTTCAAGTTGGCCTCCAGTAAAGGAGCATGTATTTCAAAGTTGAGGAGTTGACAGAGGGGAGTATCTAGTTGCAATCATTTTACTGTCAGCTTGTTTTAGTCTGAGGGAGATTAAAGTTTCCCGATGGCAATAGCTGGGCAATAAAACGGTGATGCTTCTTCCGCAATTACTGCAATAATATTAGATAAATAGATTTCATTGTTCGGTGTCATCCATCACCACGTAAGTCACTCAAAGAATCCTGATATAACAAGAAGACAAAACAGCCTTGGAGAAGAAGTTAATCTTCCTCGAAATGTAAAACCCTTTATCGAATTTGAGGGAATTTCCTTGAGGGTTTTTTATAGATTCATTTTATATTCCTAAGGAGCAGTTTGTACACCATCTTTCATCCATGTGGACCTCAGAGTCCTCACTCTTCCATACTGAGACTAGATTTTACTCACAGATTTCAGGAAGGGTTAAAGATCTGGGATGCTCCCGTGCAAAGGACCCTACCTTGACATACCTGGAAATGTGGAAAACTATTTAAGCTGCCTAAACTGCACCATCCATCACCTTCAAATTTGAATGACTACAGGACCCCTGTTCAGCCTTTGCCCTGTTCCATTAACCTGAGAACCAGACAGCTCCTAAGCTTTCAGTTACACTATGCTCTCAGTTATGCAATGTCAAAGGACACCATTTAAGTAGTCACGCTACTGTGGAGCATTCCTTTCATTTTTGTATTTTCTACAGCTGCAATTTGAAGCAATTAAAGAGTATGACTCAGGACATATCTACACAATGTAGTGTAACGCAGAGATTTTCAGTCTACCACTGATTCATCCTATAGTGGTAGCTGCCCTGACTGACAAAAGTCATTATAAAACACTAGATTATGATCAGCTTCCAAAGCTGAAACTTCTGGTACAATAATTTGGATCTTTCAGGGCCTTCAAAGTACCAGGGATTATATCAATGAACTGGAAAGAGTTAAAATATTTTTATGCACAAATAAACATTTAAAAGGAATCCTCTTGTAGTTCCTAATCAATGGCTGTCTAAAAGACCTAAAAGATCTAAAAGATATCTGGTAGAAATTGAAATCCTTCCATGTTAAAGTCTCAGTTGGGTCAGGCTACTGTGCTTCTCCTGCCCAGTTTAAAATTACCCTGAAGAAGCTTGGTTTTCAGAGGCCATCAGGAGCTCAGCACTTGAATGCCTTGAAAGAGAGGCAGGCAGAATATTTACTTCTTTTGAGAATTTGAGCAACTAGAAGTAGAACTCTGCTTCTGTCTTCAATTATTAATGATATAACCAAACCAGTTTAGGACAACATTTTCCATAGTATTATGAGCATCGGGTTTGTTTTTCCTGGTGTACTCAGAACACTCACCATTTAAAAGAAACTCCCTCAGAAGGACACAAAAATTGTTCAGTCTTTATTGTAAAATTCTAGTGACATTTCTCCATTAGAGGCCTAGCGCTCTCTTCCTTTAGAAAGAAAAAAAAAAAGGAGGGTCTTATAATGTGCCTGGGGGAATTACATTAATCAAAACTGTGCTTTTGAAACCATGCCTGTTCAATTTCATGAAGAATATAGTTTGGCCAGATTCCTGTAACTGAATTTCCTATTCTGGCTGCGTTAAGCGCATGCAGCAAGCTCCAGAACAACTGCATATGAACAAAGCCTGATTTAGCCAACACCAAAGTGTTGCTAGGAATTAAACAGGTAGACTAGGAGGAACCAGATCTGGCATCCTGCTTCTTCACTGTCAAGCTGCTGCCTCAATACCACTGGGCACAGACTAGTAGGAGACTAACAGTGCTGAGTTCAGATTCAGACACAGAGTCACTTGAAAGGCATATTGGAACAGAGACCGGTGTGACAGCAGGAAAGGAAACCAAATTGCAACCAGCAGGAGGTGGAAATATGATTGTGGAGAAACTACAAAGACAGAAACAGATGAGATAGAAAGATCCTGAGGAGAGAGCAAGAAAAACGCATGTGAGGATAGAGGTCCAAGAAGTAAGGACAGGATCTGGGAGAGGAATCTGGAACTGGTAAGATGACAGGAAGGTGCAGCCTCAGGCCGAGTGAAGGGAAGGGCAGAATGGCTCAGGCACACAGAAGGTGAACGAAAGTGCTGTGTTCTGCTCCTAGAAAGCAGCAGCAAAATCATCAGCAGAGCAAATAGATCATCCGCAAGTACTGAAACAGCCTGTTGTTGTGAAGAGCTAACAAAAGCCACTGTTAATGCCATGAGGCAGCAAATGAGCCCCACATCACTGGTAACTTTAAGGTATCACTACAAAACTGAGGAATTATTTCTTTTAGCATGTTTTAGTAGGAGTAGAAATAATGACACATTAGAAAATTGCAGAACTGTGTTTAAAAAAACCCCACAAAACAAACAGAAACACACCAAGAAACCTCACACCTCTATACAATGTATAGAATGCATGACTCAATAATTCCATAGTGACAGAGTTTAAAACTACCTTTTCTACTTCATTTTGGCCTCATTCTCTCTAGGTATTATGATATTAGATCTTCACATATTCTTCACATATATTCACGTAGTTCATGTATCTTCATATATCTCATATTCATGTATCTTCACATATTACGTGCCCAACAAGATAAAGGTTTTTGGTATTCTAAGCTCTTCCTACCTGTTCTCTTCCATTATGCATTTGTTATTTTCAGCAGGTTTCTTGAACCTCTGACTCCAGAGTAAAATAGCATACTCTAAAGGTGCAAAAATGCTTAGCTGACTACTGCTCTAATAGCTACCTCAGCACTCCCCTCAAATCAGATCAGTTTATGATATCGAATTCTGCTGATTGTACACTATGAACACTTCCTTTGCCCTGTCACCTTCTTTTAAGTTTGGCCTGTGTTTTGGTAATGAAAGTAGAACTGTGTATTTGCCGTAAGTGAATGTGCGTGCATATTACAAGCACTACACATCTTTATATCACTGTTCTGTTTTCTCCCTTTTCTAATATATCCATAAATCTCTGTCACTTGCACACCTTGTCAGTCATGATTTTATGGTGTCTTCTACATCATGGCTCAGAATATTAAACAGCATACGCCCAAGAAATGAGCCTAAGCCACACACCCAGACTGTGATAACCCCTTGTTTATAGTTAACCACTGGGGTTTAGCCAATAATAGAGCTGGAAAAGGAACTCCTCAAAAATTAAAACTTTGTTCTCACAAAAACATTTTGCAAAGCCCATAGAATGTGGCTTTGCTAGAGGATTGCATCAGCTTCAAACTCTACTGGCTGCCAGGCAGGGACCACTTAAAAATATTTATACTTACAATATTTTTTCAGGTATTCACAGTATGTAAAGGAATATTAGATGTCAGACCTACAGAAGCAGGGTGTCTCTTTGAATACATCCTTAGACATCTCTTTTACAGCCTAAGTCTTTAATTAAAGGACAACAGCACAGTTCAACAATGGCCATTATCTGCAGAGCTGGGATTATCCACAATTAGTGCAGACTGGCATTAACTGATGCTCCCTTCCCCATAATCTTACCTTTGTTTCATTTTAGGCAGGCTCTTCAGTGTCTGGTGGCCTTTGGAGGTAGCAGAGGTGACAAAAATGAGCACTAAACAAGTAGACTAGAGAAATTATTGACTCTCCTCCTTTACTGCCTGAAATTATGATACAGGATATTGGACTCCACAGATTTTGCTTCAATCTATAAAAGAGAGAAACTTATTGGTGAAATTAATTCCTGAAGTTTGGAGGGAAAAAGAAGAAAGGATTGTGCCTAAAGATATACAGGAGTGTGGAAACAAAAATGTTTGTCAAACATTAAGGAGATTTATCCTCAGCTGCTTAGCATTCCAGGGCTGGAGTCTACAAAAGTTCAAGAAAGTTCAAAAGCACTTGCAACCCTTGCTAGGTTTACTGGGATGAGCAGGGCAAAACTCAGGCCTGCCAAAAGTTGTTTTTAAGTATTTTACTGAACTGGATAGGAGTGGCAAAAAATTGGAGGTGATTTTATTCATTCTCAAGAAATTAATTAAAAGGCAAAGGTCACAAGAGCTGGCTGTTTGACTTAACCTTTGGAAACTACCCACAATTTTCAGGTCTACCCAAAGCTAATACCAACAATAAAATCTAGAGGGATAGCTGAAACAATAATTCTTTTCTCATTTTACTCACTTTATCTGCAGATATCAAAGAGTTTGACAACTTTGTACAAATGCGAAGACAAAGTGCCTTGTGATGAAGAGCTAATTCACAGAATCACGGAATTGTAAGTTGGAAGGGGTCTCTAGAGATCTTCTGGTCCAACTGCCCTGCTAAAGCAGGATTGCCCAGAGCGTATCACTCAGGACTGCATCCAGGAGGGGCTTGAGAACCTACAGGGAAGGGAATTCCACGACCTCCCTGGGCAACCTGTTCCAGTGCTCTGACACCCTCACTGTAAAGAAGTTTTTCTTCATATTTGAATGAAACTTCCTATGTTCCAGCTTGTGCCCATTGCCCCTCATCCTGTCACTGGGAACCACTGAAAAGAGTCTGGCTCCGTCCTCCTTCCACCCACCCTTCAGATCCTTGTGAACATGAAGAAGGTCTCCCCTCAGCCTTCTCTTCCCCAGGCTAAAGAGTCCCAGGTCTCTCAGCCTTTCCTCATAAGGGACATATTCCAATCCCTTAATCATCTTTGGTGCCCTATGCTGGAATCTCTCCAGTAGTTCCCTGTCTCACTTGAACCGGGGAGCCCAGAATTGGATGCAGTATTCTAGTTGTGGCCTCACCAGTGCAGACTAGAGGGGGAGAATGACCTCCCTCAACCTACTGGCCACACTCATCCTTACACAGCCCAGAATTCCATTGGTCCTCTTGGCAACAAGGGCACACTGCTAGCTCATGGATAGTTTACTATCTACCAGGACCCCAGATCCTTCTCCTCAGAAGTGATTTCCAGCAGGTCCACCCTTAACTTATATCAGTGCCCAGGATTCTTCTTCTCCAGATGCAGGACCCTACACTTGCTCTTGTTAAACTTCATTGGGTTCTTCTCTGCCCAACTCTCCAGCTGGTCCAGGTCATGCTGGATGGTAGCACAGCTCTCTGGAGTGTCAGGCAGCCCTCCCAGTTTGGTATCATCAGTGAATTTGGTGAGGATTCAATAGGTCTACAAACTGAACTCCAGCCAACTACGTACCAGGCTGTGCTGTCACAGTGCATATCAAAGCTCCCCTTTTAAATTCCAGGTATGGTGAAGATGGAGTTTGGACTCGAGGAGGAAATCACTGCCATGGTTCTTGCTCAACAACTGATGTACCTACCCCTTGAACTAACATGGTAGATCAAAATCCGACCACACCCAGGGGATGAAGCTGAAGAGCGACTCCAGCACAAATGGAAAATTGCTGTGACATTACTGCACAATCCCCTGATTGTATAAGCCCCATAGCAGGGGCTTGTCTGTGTAATAAGTAAAACAACCTCAACCTGGAGAATCTCCTCCTGTGAGTAGACAGACAACGTGGGACATTCCAGCCCTGCCCACTATGGCTTCCATCCATGTACCAGTCTCTTCCTGTCAGTGGGGACAACATATCATCAACCCCCTGACTTGCTCCAGCACAGCCCCCTCAAACACCAGCTCCTGAGCCAGCTGGAACCAGCTCTGACCAGCCCAAGGTGTGAGCTTATCTGTGATTGAGGGTCAGGGTGGGTCCCGGGGTCAGACACAGCCCAGGATGTCAGCCCACAGTCAGAAACAGCCTGAAATGGCTGGGGGGCAATCGAAGGCATCAGCTGCTCCATGCTGGGCTGAAATGGGACTGCTGGACCTGTGGGCAGTGCGTGTGGCTAGAGGCCCCAGGTGAGGCTGGTCAAGGCCAGCAAGGTCTTGTAGCGCACACTCAGTACTCTGCTGTTATGCTCAACACAAATCATCTTGCTTTTTATTTCAGGTTTTAAGTACCCAAACCTAACTCCCTACTTATCACCAGTTTCTGTTACCTGCATCTCTGGCACACACCTCAGCCTGCTGCCAGGTCCAGGGGACTGTCTTTAACAAGGCCAGCTGTCTCAGGGGTTTACCACGGCGACTCCCCAAAATCATTTACCACCATCCCACCAAAAGCACATTTACATTTACAAAAGCCAGGGGAACCGTGGCAGTGTCTCAGCTACCTGCCTTCCAGGGAGAAGCCTTACCCTTCAGTGCACTTTGATACACATTTTTTTTTTCTTTCCTAGAGGCTGACACAATGCAATTTGACCACTTTCATGTCTTAAGGTTGCTCATCTGCTCATGTACCTACAGCATCCATCACTGCCACAGTTTCACTTTTGTGAAACTTTGGTATTTTACAAGTTGGGTGAGTGTTCTAGTCTGTAAGCTAACTAGGTCATTTCATTCACATTTTTCTTCTTTAGACCTGCTAATTTTATGTGGAAAATTAAATACCACCTGGGCCAGAAAGACAGGCTGACTCATGTGGGAGACGAAGGTACAAGAGCTCATTCCACAGAACAGGCATTTGAGATACCAGAAAGGCTGAATTTCCTTTTCATTCTGTGACCTATAGCTAGTCCTGTTGTCTCGTACTGTTCTACCCTGGGAAATGGGAACAAACCAGTAGCTCTGAAACCTTCGCCTGGGAAAGATTTTCAGAAATAAGGAGAAACCCATGTGGCTTCAATGAACGAATGCAACTAGAGTAATTTATTGCACCTGGTCCTTTGAGCACAGCAGTCTGGAAACCTGTTCCTAGCTGTCTTTATGCAAAGAGAGTCTAGAGCAAGGCTTTACAGCCTATGGTTGCTTAAAAGATTTTCCTAAGTATAATATAGTATTATTTTCTTTATTTTATTCCTTTTTTGGATTTACATAGTAATGCAAGGCAATAGAAGAATTGTGGGATAAACTGAAAGCTCTTTTCCATAGTAAATTCTTAACTGATTAGTATACTTAATTTTATTTAGTTGGAGGGGCGTTGGGTTTTTTTGCTTGATCGTTTGTTTTGTGTTGTTTTTCCATAAAGCCTTACTCATCATCCTCTGCTACACTTCTTGTATAGCAGGCCTAGAGTAAAGAGAATTTGACAGGGCTTGCAGGTGTCATAAGCTCCATCTCTAAAGGCTTATTCAAAATATATTTTATTTTTCCTGAATCATGTTAATAGCCACTCCTCTCCTTCCTATTATCAGTATGACGCAAATAAGTGATACTTAGCCAGAGCTGGATGTCAAATAAGTCACCAACTTGCCTGGCAGCAGCTTTGGCATCCCTGTTTCCAAGAAGTATTTTTTTCCTAGTTTTGGTGTTCATTTCCCAGAACACATCCTCCACTCAGGCTCTTTCTTCCAACAGCAAGAGGCTACATTGCTACCCTCTTCTTCCTGATAAACTCTAAAATAACATATCCAGAAGGTTTCCTCTTTGGTCCATATCCAGTGCTAGGGGCACTCTTTCTCAAAAGATTGTATCGTATTTAAAGGTTGAAAGACAATTCTTAATTTAGATCATAAAAGCAATTTATATGCATATGTTCTGTTTGATAATCAACATTTCACTTTATAGCAGCATGGTAGTGGGTAGTCTTCATCTTTTGTCCATATGGGTTTGACTTTGATTATCCATGATTTTAAGATTCAGTGGCCCAGAGGGAAACTTGGAGGTCTGAAATATGCGAAGGTTGAATTTTGACCAGCAGAACCCAAACCAAAGCATTTTAGCTTAACCAAAATACAATTACCATTTCTAGAATGTCATACTTTGAGTAGGTTCAGTCTGATAGAAAATGCTATACAACTGTCTTTGATTTCTTGAAAAGGAAATCAATCACGCACTAAAAATATATATATATATACAAATCATTTCCTGTGGTCAGCTGTATTTTCTAAACTTTGTTCACACAGATTTTTATATATATAACTATGCAAACACAACCAGATATCACCTAGAGCCTTAATTTTTTTGCTGATAAAAAACCCTGCTTACCTCTTCAGACATAAGCCTTGTTTTCCTGCATAGCTCAAAACTCAAGTACTCGCCTATAAACACAGTTTATTCCAAGGCAAACAGCAGAATGCTGATCACTTGCTCTGAACCTGTCAGGGGCACAGGTGATCTCCATTTCAATTTAGTTCATTTGGGATGTAGAGCTTGTAGAATAAAGTACAAACAGCAATGCATTTTGCAAGCTTCATACTTTGTTAGGGTCTGGAGCAGGTTTAGTTTATGATCGGTGTACAGACTGAGCAACAGGTTAACTTTCCTGTCTCTCTCTGCTTGTAAGAAGATGGGAGCTTCCTGACTGGAACTATTTGTAGCTTAACTCAGTCACATCTCAGTGGGATTTCCTACAGACTGGGCAGGGAGGTGTTTGTGATCTAGGTAATGGAGAGCAGTATATAGCTTCAGCAGTCGTGGGAAGTATAGGATTTAGATCAGGAAAAGCCATATGAATAGATGTTGAAAAGTTTCTTCATTTTTAAATAATTTATAATTGTACATCTCTATATGTTTGCATAAAAAGGAGATTGTGCTAAGAATTTTTGAGAAGCAACTGTAATAACAAAGTTTAACAGCTTAATTGAAGGAGCCATTGTATAGCCTGAGGGCTTTTTTTGTTGTAAGAAGTGACCATACCTTAGGACCATACCTTAAGAGGAAGCAGCTTTATCCAGGAGGTAGCAGATAGGAGAAGTCATTCTTCCTGAAATGGTCAGGAAAAGGTAAGAGATTTGCAGGATTACTCAGGACATGAGGAATCCAGGTGGAAGGAAAAGAACTGCACTAATTCATTTGGGAACTGTAGAAAATTAGTAGTTAAATATCGACAGTTTCCTCCTGCCAGAGATCTGCTCCCAGAATATGTAGAGCTGTCTTTGTAGATTTGGAAAAAATTCTGGGCTTTTATGAACTGATTTATTAATCTTAGAATTGCAGGGGTAGTACCCCAAGATTAAGAAGAAAGTAGTTTTACCTATGATGATCTCTTCTTTATTCAACTATCCATTAGAATGCCAGTGAAAACTCTTCGTTGCATTAATTGGGAGGAATATTTTGTACTTTACCTTGGTGTGCTGGAAATTAGATACCTTGTGAGTGTATTTCAACTCTTAGATAAGAATGACCTTAATAGTTACAGTTTTCATAATATGTTTTCCATATAGTACACATTTGTAAGCATCTAATGTAATGTAAGCATCTAACTTATGAAAGTTACCTTGAAAATGCATTTCTTTTAGGTCACAGTATGAGTACTATTTGCATGCAGGAATTTTATCCACAGGCAGTTGACATCTGAAAATACCAATGAGAAAGCTACTACCTTTTTTTTTTTTTTACCAGTAGCTGTGCACTGTTCAAAGCACAGGAAAGAGAATGAAATGTTAATCTGTCACCTGCACCCTAATAAGAATGATACATTCTATTTTCAAAATCATTACAGCTCTCAGACCAGGAAGAAGACAGCTTGAATTTCAAATCTAAGCTTCAATTAGAAAAACAACTCTTGCTTCTGCTCAACAGAACACAAGTACACTTCACTCATCAAAAAACTAGGTATTTATTTTCTAGCAATGCAGCATTTTTTGTGTACTTCCTCCTTTGCCTAACGAAGCATGTTACGTAACAGAGCAAAGGTGAGAGTAGTTGCAATTCTGTGTAACCTCACTTTGCCTGACTATGGATTTATGTGTGCTGATTGTTTGATCACCCCATAGTGAAGGTTTACCAGAGCAGTGATTTCGGGGTTGGCTCCAACGAAAGCCCAGCACAGACAGATTTCTGAAGGAACCAGAGATCTGGCAGTGCCTTCTCATACATAATGTTCGTAAAGGCAGACTGGAGCCCAGAGGACAATGGGAGTTCCTGAAGCAGTGACAGAGGTATTACACGCTGCGAAAGCGGGCTCAGACATTTGTTAGGATAAAGTAAAACATTTATTACCTGAAGAGAAACAACAGAGAGGGATCCATTTACTCGCATAAATTGTATTGACTTAAGGAAAGCTGGTGCAAAAACCCAATGCAGTTAAATCTGTGCAAAACCCAATAAGAAACATTTATATTACCTGAAAATCAGATAAAAACCTTCAGGCTTTATGTGCAGATTTACTGAACCTGATATATTCCAAATTAAGAGAATCTGCACTGAATTTTGCCATTTATGAGCAGCCATTTAGTTAATCATATTAAATTTTTTTCTAAACATAGAATTAACATTTCTTCAAGCAGAATAGATTCTGGGATACACATGTGCTTCAAGAGCATTCCCACAAGACATTAGCATTTCATATCAGCCAGTGACATCCCTGCCTTGTGGTAGGTAGCAGCGTAGCAGTCTCCCACCCATAACACCATCATGAGGCTCAACTAGTCCCAAATCTATGGTTTAGGAGAGAGAAGTTTTATATCATTTTCCCATTCTTTAAGTTTGCCGAGCTCCTTAGCTTTCTACTGATTACAAAAGCACAGACTGAGCACTAACTACATGGTGCAGTGCAATTGCTATTTGTCAGAGAAACCTGGATTCAGGAAAACGAAGTAACCAGATTTGCATAATTGAGGACAATTACATGTGCTAAAATTACTATGCAGCAAAAACTGCACCAGACAGCACTCATTAGAATGGGTGGTTTGGTTCTCTTACCATTTGATTTTCCTTGCTTGGGACGTTCTTTTTTGGTGTTGTGTCTTCGTTGCACCGTCACTTTGCAGGGGTATCAGTCTGATCCTGTCTCCTGGGAAACCTAACTTCATTCTGTAAAAATGAAAAAATAATTTCTTTAAGAGGCCCTTTCTGACCACCAGCCAGAAATGAGGTTGTTGGTAGTATTATCTCTATCCTTTTGAGGATGTTGTATATCACACCATTCACTGACAAGCCCCACTGTTGGTATCTTCTGCAGATTTTATGTGGGAAATCTCCCCTGAGTAGCCCCAGTGTGCCTTGTCAACGAGCATCAGGTGAAGAGAATTTCTAATGCTGGCTGCAGGTGGGGTAAAATGTATTGTCTAGTTTCGAAAAGAAACACATCAGTACAAAGCCCAAGGAAGCCGGTAGTAGGGATTAGCTGCCAGGTGTGCATCACTTGCATCCTTGGTTTAAGGCAGAAATAAAACATAATTTGCTTGTATGATTGTTTGCAAATGCACTTCCTTGGAAAGAATTTCAGCTTCATTGTATCAGAAATGAAGAACTGCTGTTCTTCTTCCTCAGGTTGCTGTGCAGTCCAGGCCAGTATTTTTATACAAATGTCAGTATCTCCCAGACACTTTTCAGAGGTACAAAACCTGCAGATGGAGAAGAGAAATAGTAGGCCTGCAAGGGATCAGTTTGACTGTCAGGACCTCAGGAGACTGTCACATCCCACTGGAATCAAATGACAAGTAATTTCCTTGTCTTCCTTCACATACGTAAAAGGCGTTATTTCACCTGCTGAAAAGCCCTAATCAGTACTCCAATTCACCTTTCACAAGGTACTTAAGCTGGCATTAAACAGGAGTGACAAAGCAACAGAAAAGGTCACACAGTACGGGATGGGTGGAGGCCATACCGCATGTTCTATCAACAAGGGTATTCATGGTGCTGCAGTGCCTCATATTTGCTGTGGGTGACAGGGTGTCAAAGACATCATCCGGATGAATGGATTTATCAGAGGGCTGCTTTCATTCCAAGATGGACCCCCATCTTCTTGACAGAATCACACAGAGCTGCATGTGCATACATGGAGAGCCCCTTGCTCCCCATTACAGGGGACAGCTATTGCTCAGATGATCACTTGCTGGACCAGCATTTCAGCAGCCCTGCAGAAAATGCAGTGTGCTCAATGCAGCTAAGGTCACTTGTATTCTACCCCTCAAACTGAGCTCTCAACTGAAATGGAAAAGTATGGTCAACGGTTTTGTGCAGGGAATGAAACTCTTCTGTCTCTAAATCACAGAAATTCTTTTCCCTGTTTAATGATTGTCAAAAAATACACATTTTCCTCGGAAAGGATTTTCTTCGGGAGGGATAATCACCAGTCAAGTGAATAGCCACCCTGTATCTTTGGAGGGCCTTGTGTGGGGCATGAGCTCGTGGCAGAATGCAGCCCATTGGCAACATACCAGTAACATCAAACTTCAATATATTCGTGTTTTGGACTAGCTTTACTTCATCCTTCCTTATTTTTCTTATTTCTGTTAGCAGCCTCCTCAGTTCATTTTTAATGGCAAGTGAAAATATTTTGTGCTGAGCAGAGGGAAAGGGAGTTGAAGAGATTCCAGACTTAAATTATGAAGCCTTAATGACTGTAATCATTGGAATATAATTACAAAGGTAAAGGGATTGTAACCAAGAGGCCACTTTTTCCAGAAAACCCCACTCCCAGAGACATCCTGCTTTTAGACAAAAAAAAATAAAAGCCATGGTCTGGGGTTTCCTGGCAACGTAAGGAAACACTGTACATTTTCTGCTACTCCTCTGATTCTCATCACTCATAAATCCAGCTGAAGTAGAGAATCTGGCTGCCTTTGAACAATTTCTTTGGAGATACCAACGCAAGCAAGGTTGCAAAAGAACGGAACAGCAAAGGCCCAAGTGGCAGAGGGAATGATCCGCTTGCCTTTTCTGTGCCAGCAACCAATAGAGATTTTATTGCAGCCAGAAAATGATGCTTTTATTTTTAAGCAGGTGCATAATGGTCGCAATAGTATTTCAGCAAGTTCCTGAATTGTTCTCACGACAACGTGAATATTGTGCAAAAAATTGAGAGCTTGTTATCTGCTCTGCTGTATGTTAGTTTCAGAAAGGGAGAAAATTCAGCCAGTATGAAAAATCTCATTTATTCTAGCAGTGAAAGCTGGACAGGAGTTTTAAAATTAAGAGAGTTGTCTTGCTATCGGTCTGAAAGTCCCTTTAAAATTACAGATTCTTAAAATATACAACAGCAGCAACAAAAAATTGCCACAATCAAATAAATTGCTCCAGCAAGCAACTAAGAGTGTCAAAGGAAGTAACACAGAATATGAGCTTTCAGTACGTATGTTTTTTTTTTTCCAGCCAGATAACCCAGGGAACATAACTGATACATGGTCTGACAGATTTTTACAATCGACTCCACCCTCTGGTCAATATAATCTCCTGTTTCACTGTAGTTCATCCTCATCTCCTCCTTGCTGAGTACAGCTGGTGGATTACTATGCAAACTGTACCACACAGAAGACATAACTCTGTCTTCTAGCATGGGGACCCTCTGGCACTTACAATACACTTTAATTTTATTCTGTATTTCAGTGCTGAATACCACAGGGTAAGTAACACAGTGCTGTATAATTCAGGAAGCTTAGCTGTTAATGATAAATATCCTTCCTTCATTTTTTAAATGTGGAATGTTTCTTTGCTTTTTAAATGTGGAATGTTGTACGATTGAACCATGTAATGAAGAAATAATTTAATTTTGTTGTTGCTTAATTCTGTACTGGCCCCTGTCTGTGAGAGAAACCTGTAACACATGGATTTCTAATGGCACACCTGAAGAGGAGAGACCTTGACAAAATAACCGCAATAGTTACGAAACACTTTTGACTCTGAATGTACCTACAGTAACCTTTGCCTTGGGATTTGCCTGGTGTGTAACCATTTCAAGACAGCACTGAATAGAGACTAAGTGGCAACTTTTCACAGCTTTCCCTTTCTCATGAAAGAAGAAATCCAACAAGGACAAGCAAAGAAAATTTTCTTAATTTATCTGTCTTGATGTATTCTCTTTCCTCCTTAGCCTCAGCTTGGTCTGTTTTCCAGTTGCTTGCTGCATTTCATTGATGAATTGATTGTGTGATATTTGCTCTTAATCTCCCAAGTTTCTCTAAATGTCAGTGCTTAGGTTTTGAGGGGCAGGGGGGTCATTCACTGTGATGCGTTCACTGAAGGACAGATTCTCTTTACTATGTCTAGTACAATAAGAATAATTCAGGAGAGGGCACCACAGAGGCTGGAACTGAACTGTGCCTCCTGAAACTGTGGGCCATCATCCAGGCAAGAACTACTACTGTAGCCATGCAATCCTGGAAACCCCTTCCCTGTGCAAAAAGCCTAAAGAACAGAGCCATCTAGGCTGCAAGCTGCAGTGACATTTTGGTCTTGTGTCTACTCATCTCTGCAGGACTTTGTAGCACCTCAAGAGCTATGGTTTTGTAACTGTTTTTTTTTTTTTTTTCTGCAGCATTTTCAGGGTAAATTAGAAAAGCTGAATGAGAAGGCAGCTTTGTGTCATGGGAGATTTTTAGGAAATACATAGCCTTTCAACAAATAACAGTTATGGGGTACACATACACTTTGCTTTGCAACAATGGGGATGACAATGCTATGAGCAAGTTAGTAGCAAGTCTTTGATATTATCCTGGTATTGTCTGAGCTGAGCTGCATCCATCCATCCATCCCTTCCATAGCTCCAGGTACCTAGGAAACATTGGGATACAGAGCAGAGGAGTGAACGTATCCCACCTTTGACTCACTGTCAGAGCTTTACCATGAAAGAGTAGGCACATATGGGAAGAGAGAGTCAGACATGGATGAAACCCTGAATCTATTTAATTATTCAGTGAAACACCCAAAGACATATCTTGAGGTCCCAACATTCTTTCTTAAACAGTTTTTGAGCCATTAATTCTGCAAGGGTTTCACTGTGTTGTTTTTCTTGGCAGGATCAAGCAAAGACCAACTGGTGGCTTAAGAACATGGGATCCTGAAACAGGTAACTGCATGTTGTTAGTGCTGTTAACATCCAACAGAGACTTTGACCATACAAGCTCTTCTTCCTTACTTTAAAATGTATTATATTCCAGCTTACCTCACCAGATGTGATTTTAACAACAACTCAAGACCGTTTTGTGACTGGACCCAACCTTGCAATGTCAACCAGGGAGTGTGGATACGAACCAAACATGACACTCCGACTGATGGAACGGGTCCTGATGGTGACTATCCTGATGGAAGTAAGTGCTCGGTTGTGGCATTTCCTTTTGAAGACAGTTTGGCTACTTTTTTTCCTTCTTTCTGTGAAAGACCTTTGGAACGTGTCAGTTCTCTTACATGCTGACACCTGTCTCTGACGTTTTACTGTGTCAGTTCTGAGGAAACAAAACTGGATTGGCACTTCATGGGTTAGAAATCTTTATCAGTGCATGAAGGTAGAAGAAAGATGATTATGTTACACAGTGACGTGCAACAATCATTATACAGAAGAGGTTTTGTGGCCAAATAACTGTGATACCAGCTAATGGCTATAAATTTAATGATCCCTGTACTGGCACTTTACAATGTTCATGCTGGCAAAGTGTTGCAAGATCAAGTCCAAAGTGAAGGAGTGTCTTTAAACAGCTTGTCCTCAGCTACGCGATTGCAAAACAGGTCTAACATGGTCATATCATCAAATGATTACTTAGTATGCCTCCATCTCTCTGTTTGAACCACTATCACTGCCATATCAGATCCATTTATAGGGTTTCATTCTGTAGTCATATTGCTTTCTGTAATTGTCATGAGGGTGAAAGGTCAGCTACTGTCAGGCTCAGTAAGTGAATTAGAAGAGTATTAGTTGGAAGTATTAGTTGGAATTTTTTGCTAAATAATTTTCTGCACTTATAGTATTTTGATAATAAAAATTAAAATTGCCTGTTAAAGGAAGAAATTAAATAATAATGTTTTGCTTTTTGAATTGACACAGACCATATAGCTTTAAATGTGACTTACACTTTCTTGCCAACAAAAACATATGACTGAATGTTAGATGTTATGTATGGAGCCACTCGTCATACAGAAATGGTCATTCATTTGTTTTTGATTTATTTCCATAGATAGATGTGAGAAACTTGATTTTAACTGCACTGGGGAAATGTAGCTTTGACCTTAGCCCATGGGAAGCAAAAAGCTTCAGTTCTAGTAAAGCAAAAGGTGATCACATATTGAACCAATTCAGACTAAAGCATTTCAAATCCTAAAAGAAATATTGTGATTTTCTGAATTTTGAACAGTTTCCTTCCACTTCATAATGTCAAACCTAAATATTTTCATAGAAATATCTGCGTTGCTTTCTATTCCTTCCAGTTTGAGACAAAGCTAAATGCTGGGTTGGAATTTTCCTTGTGCTAGGGATTTGCTCATCCTGAGACCAAAATTTTATAAAAAAAAAAAATTGTATCCTGCAAGAGAAGTTGTATAGCAGATTGTATTATTTTCCTTTGAGAAAAGAAGAAACCAAGCATGGATCGGTGAGGCACTGGGTCCAGAGGTACTCTCACTTGAAACAGGCCTGTATCTTTAATTGTGAACCAAAAATAACTGTTCCTGTGAGATGGGATATATTTACTTTGCTTTCCATCTCACAGTCTGGTTTGGATAACTACATGGTATTAATCTTTGCAATATGAATTCCAAACAGCCTCTACTTTGCTTCATTGCACTTCTAATGACACCCTTGATTTCTTCTAGAATTGGGATGTACTTCAGTTTTAAACGAAACCTAACAAGTAACAAAGATTCAACCATATTTTAATATTTTTTTGCTCTGCAGATGGTTATTTCATCTACCAAGAAGCAAGTAATCTGATTCCATTCGACACCAACAGGCTTGAGAGCCCAGACACTGTGGTTTCTAAAAATATATGCATAGACTTCTGGTACTATATGTTTGGGTCAGAAAACATGAATGAGCTGAGAGTGCTTATTAAAGACAGCACAGGAGAGTCTGAAGTGTGGAGTCGGAGGGGAAACCAGAGCTCCTTGTGGCAATACGGTGCCATCAGTTATACTTTTCCAACACAGAGAAATATAAAGGTAATTTATTTTCAGAATAAGTTTCTTTGTACAATGCCAGCATTTGTTCTCCCCTTGCAGGCTGAAAAAGGTTGTGCCTGTAAGCTAGAAAATATAACCAAAGTTTGCTAGGTTTATATTTTTTAAATATAGTGGCCTCATGCTCTGTGCCAATGAACTAAGAGAAGCAACAAACAACCTAATTTTACTGGTGCTGTTAGTTAGGAGATAAAATATATTTAATTTTCTTTTTCCTTCTTTGCCTCCTCCATTTTATCATAAAGTAAACAACTTTAGGTGCCTTAATTAGAGGCAGTTTTGTCTGCTGTGAGTTATGAGAAACTTCGGGGTGTTGCCTACCTTTGAGTCCTTTGTAGAATCCAGACAACAAAACTCATAAATCTTCTATCAGTCAGCGAAATATAAGGCAATGTTTTTGAAGTCCTTACCTTATAACTGAATATATATTTTAGGCTTCTGAGGGAAGCTGAGAAAACTGTTATAACCTCAGCTTACTTGATGCCTGTAGAGATAGACCAGAAAGAATATTTTGAAAATATGCTAAGGGAAATAGTTTTTTATTTGCCTAAACAACTCTGATGAAGTGATTGATTTTGCCTCCTGCCTAGGTAATTTTTGAGGCTGTCCGAGGACTGACAGAGTATGGAGATACAGCACTGGACAATGTGAGAGTAAGGGATGGATCCTGTGGTAAGTCTGTGTTTCTGTGTTTGCAGCTCAGTCCTCAGTGGATACCCCGTCTTCATCTCTGTTAAGCTGTTGATCATTACTCAATTCCATATACAATACAGAAACTCCCGATAACTTCAAACCACAAACGAGAAATTACAAAAGCTTTACAGCTTGTTTCATTTGAACGTTATTTGTTTTGTTGTGGTTTCTTTCTAAATCTTTCCTCACTAGCTCAGATGTTCAGAACAAGCTATCACATTCTCTGCAAATGTGACCATGTTCACAAGCTTCAGCAAACTTTACCCTTATTTTAAGTCTGAAGTGTACCTCTAAAGCCAGCCAAGGTTATGTACATTGGTCTTCGGTTCTAGATTAAATGTTCTGATCAGAATTTTACAGCAAATCTCAGTTCATAAAAGTTCAGCAAGTACAAAGCACTGCTGTATGTCACAAAAATAAATAACTGTGAGTCGATAAAGCTGAGTTGCACTACCGTCTCTGACTGATTCAGCACCTTGAGCTTGATCCTTGACACTGTGACTGGCACAAGCTGTAGATGACTAGAGCCTGGAAGTGAATTACAAATTTGTCTCATCTTAACTGACAAGCATATAATGCTTACGAAATGTGAATTGAACAAGAAAATTGATGAAAATGATGTAGAAATTGTTGCTAGGTCTTAATAGGCCTCATTCTCAGTGAAATGCTACTCTTACAATGACAATGAAATGTGTCAAATTTACTCTAGCCAGGATAAAGGTTTCCATTCATGTCCATATCTTCAGAACATATAATTTTCTTTAAAATTCTGTGAAAAATACTTGGGGCCTTTTGAGGGGTGGGGACCTAGTGAAATCCAGTTCTTTATTTTGCCAGGCATATTAGCACGCGATTCAGTCACTGAACAGTGCGCTAATATAATTCCAATACACAAGAGAAAAGTGGTCTTCTCTCTATTAAATTGTATGGATAAAAATATGATGAAATTAAGTGAATTACTAGGTATAGTAAAAGTAAAAATTCCTCTCAACATTTTTGTTTCTACAAGAATGTTTGATTGAATAGACATTTTAATCAAACTGATGAAAAACTAAATATATATCCATTTGTCACATGAAAAGGCAACTGTAGTAAGCAGACTGCTTCCAAGGCAACTGTAGTAAGCAGTCTTTTCATTATGATGTTTGACCTTCATAATGTCTTTTGCAGAACTTCTTCACCTTAGATCCCAAGGGATAATAATTTGGGTAGAGGTTTTCTTCTGTTTCTTTGGTCTGCTCTACAGGAAAGTTAGCTTAAAGCTTGTTGAGAAGTATTCATTATGAGACTACAGCCATTATCAGCATTTTCTGATAATTTTTTTCCAAAATTGAAAGAGCAAAAAGAGCAATTCTGGGCTAGATATGCAAAAACTGCATTTACAATGTAGCAGGGAGCTGGATGTGAAGTGAGCAAATACGCAGCAGGTGTACAAGAAACCAGTGCATGCAAACGAGTTGATCCCACTTTGCAGGCAGGTTAATACCAAATATCTTCAGCTTTGAAGTTAGAGCTCATTACGTGAACAGGATACTTCTGTGCAGAGATTTATCAGTATATGCTAGACATAGATATGTGAAACCTGTTGGCTTTTTCGAAGTTGTAATTATAAGTATTTTGCAAAACCCCCACATCCAGCTGAATTTGAACCACATGGTTAACAAAAAAGCACTGCCATCATAGTATGTAGTTACTACGTCATTATTCAAAAATGCCTAAGTTGTTCTCATATTACTTCTTTTCTATATTACAACTTAAAACCTATAAATAATGTTGTTAGCACTGTGATTAATAAGAATATCAACTGCCTTAATTATGGATTCACTTGGATAATTCTATACCTATAGTGCATCTGTAAGTATGTTGGAAAGCACTATTCTCCATGAATCAGTTCATCACTTGGTTGTCTCCTTGTGCACTGTTGTTGCACACTCAGTGCATAGTGCAGAGCTTGTAAGAGTGCAGTAGGAGAGCACCTGAATGGAGGCAAGTTGTTGTGTTTTCTTCAAAGGGGTAGGAATGAACCCACGTGTGCTCTGAAGGTTTTAGTCACTCTATTTCCAGAGGTTCAGATCCATCACTCGTTCATTCACCTAGTGACATGTGAATGTGACATCAAGAAATACTCACCCTGGTGTTGCCAGTTCACGCATACAAGTACACCAAGTGGACCACTTATTTTAGAAGTTATCTTTGTGATGGATTTAGAATAGGTGGAGAAAATGCTAATATTTGTTTGCAAGCAGGAGCAGACATAATGGAAAACTCCACAACATGATTGTTTGTTGTGTCTTTCAGTAGAGAGCTCTTAGAGCTGTCCCATTCCTAAGAAACTTAAAAACAACAAAACTCTCTGATTAGAAACCCCCAGTGACCTGAGAGTTATTTGTTTCTGCTATATGGCATCTGCTGGCAGGCTACCCACTCCCAGACCTGCCAACACTTGCAGACAGGATGACCCTCATGCCCTAACACGCACACCAGAGGGAGTCACACATCCAATTGTAAATACAGTTCCAGCTTCAGAGAATCACGCCGGCACAAGCTCAGCCTCTGCCACCAAGTTAACAATCAGATGAGCTTTCCTAAGCACTCAAAAGACCCACACATCCTTGTTTTTAAATACATGCAGTTACACTTTCTTCAATAAAAAAAACTTCTAACTTTATACTGGTAAAAAATAAGTGGAAATTCATGTATGTTGGTGTGTATGTAATATTCAACCTGTAATGTTATAACCCAATGTATTGTCTTTACTGCTAACAGAAGCTGACCCTATCCCTAGACCACCAACACCTACACCGACAGAACCTACACTGCCTCCAGAGACAGGTAATTTAAGCCAATCACATACTTTAGGGCACCTAAATTTTTTACTACCAGTGCTACTTATTTGCTTCAGTTAATTTATTTGAATATCTCTCTGTGGTATTGCCTTATGCCCTACAAATTTTCCTTTTCTGTTCCAGTTTCTCTATATGTAATCTGTAAAATGGGGATGATTGCGTTTTCCCACTGTGCAATGAAGGTGTGAGGTGGCTTTTCTGGATGGATCCCTTTTACTAATGAGAACATACTCCTTTTTCTGTCTCCAGCAGCTATCTGCAGTATACACGGGGATCCTCACTACTATACATTTGACAAGCAACGTCATGACTTCATGGGCACCTGTACCTACACCCTTTCCAAGCTGTGTGAGAGCAACAGCTCGCTGCCCTACTTCAACGTGGAAGCAGCCAATGAGCACAGGGGAAGCAACACTCGTGTGTCCTATGTCCAATATGTGGACATCGATGTGTACGGCCACAGGATCAATCTGGGTAAAAACAGAATTGTTAAGGTAAGGCTGGAGCCCACTATCTGTCATCAGTAACAATGACTACAAATTTCCAGCATACATGCAGTAATGTTTAGAGTGCAATCGTATATTCAGGAGTAGGAGTAATGTGGTGTTCTTAAACATTGGAATTTCAGGACTGAAAACCTAGACTAAATTTTTGTGCTGTGTTGATGAAAGGTGGAATTAGAGCTGACACTCCAGGTGGGGATGGTGGGATAGCCTACTAGGCTACCCTTTTAGTGTGCCCCTCCTAGTCAAGCTTGGCCTGCATCAGGGAATAAAAAGGCCCTGCATTAATCGATTCTGTGCTGGTGGTTATTTCCCAATCCTGTGTGGCAGCTTGTAAAGCTGCATGCTCATTCTTCATTTCCAGTTATTCCACATCACTGCTAACTTAACCTAACATGTCATTTACCATAAAGCAGGGCCAGAGAAGAGGGTCCTAGAGTGACAATCTGATTAATCTCATCACCCTAATTTTGTCACTTGGCCAGCTATTGTATTTTAAGGCTTCTTTATGGCTGTTTTCCATAAAGGGTCAAGGCCGCAGACATGCTTTATTCAAACTCCCAATATATGAATAGGTCACCTTACTTCATCACTGCCCTTATTGCAAGAAAATAGAGCCATGATTGATGTGACAGGAGAAGTTTTAAATGTACATAAGACCTTTCCCATCTGACTTTAGAAACACAGTAAACTAATATACCCACATTTGTCCAACAGCTTCTCTTCTATACCTTTCCCCTGCATTTACTTTTTTATTATGTATGGTTCTAAGACAAACTTTCTTACATATGTAATAAGAACAAACATTCAAAGTAGATGATAATTAAGTCACTGTAAGTCCTATGTTCAATATAGGGATGTGATCTAATAGTCACCATTATGGTCACCATTAAGAATACTTCTTTTGAAGTGATTATAATACTTGTCCTTCTCTGTTCCTGCAGGTTGATGGAGTCAGCCAGGTGCTGCCTCTGACATTGGCACAGGGTGTCAGCATTTCCTTCCGTGGGCAGTATGTTGTGGTGACTACTGACTTTGGGCTGAATGTCAAGTTTGACGGAAATCACAGAGTAGAAATCACTCTTCCCAATACCTATATGTCTAAAGTCTGCGGAATATGTGGAAATTATAACGGGCACAAAAAAGATGACTTTCTTAACCCAAATGGAGGGATGGAACCAAACTCGTCCAGCCTTGGCAACAGTTGGCAGGTTTACAATGACTCCAGGTAGGACTCCAGCCAGGATGTTAAGCCTTAGCTGTTGGTTATTCAATGACCAGTGTTTTAAATAACTGTTTTATGTGAGCCAAAAATGTCAGGCGCATGGGATAAAATATAGTCTTGGCAGTGTGCTTAATTTATCTATCTGGATAAAGTTTCACAGCAAATTTAACTGTGCTTAAAAGGAGGAAATTTTAAATAAAATACTGCAGATGCCCACTAAGATTTCAGTAGTTGTTATGGTATATTAATGCTAGGACTTGAAGTTCCTGCTTAAACTCTTCTGAGATACTTCACCATTTATTATATAATTTCACAATATATTACATAATGATAGAAAAGATCTAACTTTGAATACTTTTACTTTTTGTTTGCACTTCCCAGTTATCTTCCATACAGAAAGCTTGACTTAAAAGAAAGGCAAAATTCATATTTAGGTTTCTTCCAGGCCTCTCAAAGGTTACAAGGGTGAGATCAAATTAAAATCTGATTTTCTATCCTAAGTATTTGAAATGTAGAGCTTTACAATAGGTCATGCTTAGCTTGGGGAGAGCCCTGTGGTTTTGTTAGATGTGACTTGGAAAGCATGTTAGGTGCTAGTGCATCCAAAGTTAATTGGTGAATTTTTCCACATCTGTTTTTTTCTTTCCCCCACACTAGGTGCTTGCCAGATAATGGCCACACCCCAAACTGCACCGCGGATGAAAAACATATGATCCAAAGCAATGAATACTGTGGTCTGATCACGGATCCCAACGGTCCATTCCAGAATTGCCACTCCGTAGTTGACCCACAAAGTTATTCCGAAGCTTGTCAGTACGATCTCTGTGAACTTCATCTGAGCAATGAAGCCCTCTGTGAAAACGTGCAGGCTTACGCAGATGCATGCCAAGCTGCAGGAGCCCAACTGTCACCATGGAGAAATGCAACCTTCTGCCGTATGTATCAAAGATTACTGGAAATTGCCACTTATCAGGAGGATATAATTAGGACTTCCTGAAGACAGAGCCTTACAAGACACTTGAATTCATAGAACGTTGTGAATCTTGACTGATTAGGTTAAAGATTTCAGGGTTTGATGCCTTTGGGAAGATTCTAGTGAAAATAGTTAACTGCTTCTGATGAAAGGAGAAAATACTGTGTAGCCCATCTTAAAATAGAATTGGAGGCTTTTCCTTTGAATTCCTCTGACTGTCCCTAAATTTTTGTTCAGAGTTGTTAGGTGTGTCAGGGACATTTGACTTAGAGAGTGTTTTAGTTTCTGAAGAAGCTTTACCTAAACTTAAGGGAAAAAAAAAATCTAATTTTGCACATGTTTTGTAGACATGTAAGAGTTTTACCCACCTTCCCTGCCAAGAACCTGAGCTGCCTTCTCTTATACTCCCAGCCTCTCTACCCTGTGTGGTGGCCAGGCACCCAGTTAACAGAAGGGAAGCTATCTCCTCCTGCAGCAACCTCTGGTGATACCTTATAGGAACATAGAATGGACATGAGCCAGAGTAGATGAAGGTAGAGCTGTAGATGGGAGGAGGAGAGTATTGGAAACACTATCAGTGGCATAGACTCCTGAATGTATAAGAGAGGAGGGACTGCCAGCCATTCATGCCTATGGATGTAGAGGAAAGCATCAGTGTTCTGTACAGGTGGGAGTCCTCATGATTTCAGGTGGGAGAGGAGGCAACGCAGGTAGGCAGCCTGGAATTAAAGGCCAGAACTTAAGTAAGAAGTCCATGAAATGGAGACTGTAACCACACTAATGGAACTGGAGAAGGCAGTGACAGTGAGGAAGAAACAGAAACTCACAGAGACACAAAACAAAAGGTGTCAATTATTAAAATAATAGAAGTCTGTGCTGGAGATAAAATGGGAATAATGACCTTTCTTCTGTGAATGTTGGTAAAGATTAATTAAAGAACATTTCTCAAGCATTCAGGCATATATTATAGAAAAAAACAAAAGTTATCTTTAAAACAGGTTTAAATACTGTCTGGAAGTCCTGAATAGATCTGTTTTCACCAGAAGCAATGCAAGGAACATGATCACTGCTCTTTGTGCCTTCTGTGCTGAAGGAGATGGGGAGACTAAAGAAAAATACTTGTCTGTAAACACTGAAATGACTGAAGTTTCTTTTTGACTTTTTTCTGACTTTTGCTTCACATTTGACCACAGTCTCTGGCTGGAGTATTTTCTCTGCTGGGTACACTACTGAGGTTTTCTCTCCCATAGGCTCTATAGTTTCTAATCAGTTGATAACCCTCTCTGTAGCTGTGCCTTGTGCTGAAGAAACTTGCTGATCTCTCTTCTTTGCCTCGTGCCTATTTCATTTAATGGACCTGAATATGTTTTTGTCCTCTAATAGTCTCACCGACGTGTTTCCCATAAGTCAGCTCGGTCAAACTTAGTAAGTGAGAGGATGAGCAGAGAAATGTAAGATGTAATTGTGATCTCTGTCTCCTTATGAAAGCAGACTAAAATTAGAGTGAGAAAATATGTCATTAAAAAAGGAATGGCATGACATAAACACATTGAAGCTGCAAAAAAGATTGTTCAGGAACATTCAGTTCTGGAATGTTCTCACCTGAAAAAGTCAGTGTTCAAAATGTCAAATTTGCTTGGGTGTCTCTTGTGTAAAAAGAGAATAGAGCACTTGTGCATCCTGATTATTTAACAAATATTAGAGACCTTGGTAAAAAGAAAAACTATTAACTAAGAAGCTACAATATGATTAGAATTAAATACCAGGTCTATAACTTAAATATGGCACATGTTTAAAACAAAAAACTAACACAAGACCTTATACCAATGCAAGAATTCAAAGCAATCCCCTTCAGGAAAAAGAGATCTCCTAAGTATTTTTCCTCATGAGGGCAACTTAAATAATCCAAACATCAAAAGAAATTAAAGGGTAGTAAAACAGAAAAGACATACATCAAACAGCCTCAGAACTCCAAGAAGTCTCGAAATATTTAAAAACAAAGCAGAATACGATATTAAACAAAACGCAATGATTCAGCAGTTGAGAAAGATTAATAAGAAGGTGTATCTTCTATTACACAGCCCTAGCATGCTCTGCCAACAGTCACTACGAGCCCTGTGCT
>VXBJ01004143.1:0-13908 GCA_013400055.1 Nycticryphes semicollaris
CACTCTCCAGCAGTTCCCTGTCCAATACACACAATTCTGGAGTTACAGGAGGAACATCAGGCCAGTTAACTACCAGTTGGAGATTACAGTATGGTTAGCATCTGTAAAGGTTCTGGGTTGTTTTTACACAGGTTCTGTAAATTTGTAGTATTTCTGCTAATGCTGTCAAAGTCCTTCCGAAAGTTAACAAAACTTAGGGCAGGATGTAGGTGCTTTTCTGTGATTCATTCAACATTCTCATGTACTGCAAAAATACTGATATTTCAAAAGAAACTCCACAGAACTGTAGTTGTTACTGTCACAACTCATTTCCCTTTGCTTTAATAACGTCTTGATGATTCCTTTCCTCTATTATTCTTACATTATCTTTTTGCAGAAACTTGTCATAAGAAAAGCACAACGGTGGCAAATAGCGATTGGTTACAGGAAAGTAAACTAACAGATGAATTATATTGTGAAATTAACCCAAAACACTGCCAATACCCTCCACTAACTTGTGCCACAGAGTCAAAAATACTGTCTTTGCATGAAATTTCACGAGTGTTTTCAAGCTTAGCATAACTTGTTTTGAGCTGTGTTGAACTGATTTTGTCGTGGCTTTTGTAAATAAAATTGGAGTGTTCTGATTAGCTGGCATCCGTACAAAAGTTTCCATATAGGTAACATATATGGAAAAATTAGGAACAAAAAAAAAAGAAGATAAAGAAATGTATTTCCAGAACTAGATAATAGTAAATCAAGAGCTTCTAAAAAGGCTGAAATATAAACTGGATCGTTGACTTTAAGCTGAGTCTGGAATGAGGAAAAATGCCAGGTCAATAAACTGACACGAGTTCTTAAGAATTTCACTGGGATCTAGAGGTTTCAGACAAGGAGATCTGATGTGGATATCTACTAGGCAGATTAAAAAAAAAAAAAAACCACAAAAAAAACCCCAAACCAACCAACCAACCAACCAACCAAAAAAAAACCCAACAAAAAAATGCATCAGCAAAAAAAACCCTTCAAAACACCAAAAAACCAAACCAGACTCTAACAGAATAAGAATATAGGCGTATGTGGGATATTGGGAAGGAGCCAGAAAGAGAAAGATCAGTAGACATCTTTTAAAGATGTCACTCTAAAGTGAGCAGGCTGGATTGAGTTAGTCCACTTAGCTTTACAACTGATGCTCAATAAGGGGTCTCACTAAATGCTTATAAAGAAGCCAAGTCAGTATGAGACAAGAAGGAAGGTCTCACAAGGGTAACAGAAACAGGTTTCAAGATGAGTAAATGGCCAGTATTGTGAAATGGAGCAGGACCTGTGTTAGCAATGTACTTTTAACTGATTTGGAACAGGGGATGGGGTGGTGAGATGATAAAGCCTGCTAATAACATTGTATTATTCAGGGCAATAGGAGTGAAAGTCAGTTTGAAGAGCCACAGCAGGCCATTGTGGTACAGAAGTCCAAATGTGTAGGTAAGATATAAAACATACTATCCTAACCTGCTTTGAGGTACTGATCTTATTTAGGAGAAAATAACAGCATTTTAGTAGGTAATAATATGAAGATATCACCCTACAGTGCAATAAAAGAGACATAAGAGAAAGAGGGCTTGAGAGCATCTGGAGAGCTGAACAGGGTGTGCAGAATCAGCTATTTGTGTTTCCCATTTTCCTTTTCTGAATGGGGTAAGGGACTTTATATACCCTGCCTGGTGGTGACACTAATGTTTTTCAGCCTTTGGGGCTCTGCCAAGAAAATCTGTAGTATTTTTGTATAAAAAAACGTGTGTATGCATCTGCCTGGAGATGACCAGTGGGAGCAGCAGCACAGGTGCATGGAAAGTATGTAATGTCTTCTAGTGGTTTAACCCCAGATGGCAACTAGGACTATACAGCTGTTCACTCACTCTCCTTCACCTCCATCAGGGTAGGGAGTAATGGGACAAAGGTAAGGAAAAAAACCCTTGTGGGTTGAGATAAAGACAGTTTAATAGAACTGTAATGGAAGGGGGGGAAAATATAAAAAGAATATACAAAATAAAGTGATGCAATGCAGTTGCTCGCACCATCTGATGACCGGTTGCGAGCCTATCTCAAGCAGAGTTGATTGATTCCTGCCAACCCTCATTTCCATACTGAGCGTGATGTCTATGGTATGGAATGTTCCTTTGGGCAGCTTGTCCTGTCTATGCTCCCTCTCAGCTTCTGTGGGAAGTTGAAAAAGTCCTTAAATTTTTTATAAATATTACTTGGCAACAAGTAAAACAGTACATGCTATCAACATTATTTGCATACTAAATCCAAAACACAGCAGCTACTAGGAAGAAAATTAACTCTATCCCAGCTGAAAGAAGGATGTGTCCTTAAAGAATAAGAAAACACATCTATGGATGGAAAAAAAAAGTCTTACTTGCTGTGGAAAATAGCTATGTTACACATGGGAACTTCTTGCATGTGATGTAGCCACCAGGGCTGAACACAAAACGGGGCACAGAAGGAGGCCATTACAAGACAATAGTCATTTACTCTGTTTTCCAACTGGTTGGTATTGTCTTGATAAGGAATAGCCTGTATTGTTATGTGCAGGTTTTGTATAGCATTGTTCTCTCCAGTCTCCACAAATTGCTACCCCAGCAGATTTTAGTGAGGTCTCACCAAATCTCAAGGGAGGCGAGAGCCACCCCTGCTCCAGCGAGGTCCCAGCTGGACCTGGCAGCACAGAAGGATTCTCAATTGCTCTTGAGCTGCTTTAACCAACTCCCACGATTTCTTCTGATGTCTTTGGCTCAAGGTGGCAGCTTTCCCTCAAGACTACACAGCAGTCTTGGGGCTGTCACAGAAGGGGCAGAGGGAGCCTCTGTAGGAAGGTGATCCCCTTCTCTTGGAGTCAGAGCTCTGAAAAACCTTACTAAAACAATGAAAGAAAAAGAAAATATTTGTTCAAGGCCTTAAGCCCTTTGCTAGGTGGTCTGTGAAACTCGGCACACATCAGTACCTCTGCAGTTCTATTGCAGGCTGGTTTCTGTGTTTTGGGGACCCTCAGCCTTCTCCTCAGCACTGTGGAACTCCCAGCCGCCAAATCCAGGTGCGGTCTGGCTGCTGTTCCTGAAGTTCAGGCGATATGGGATTTGCCAAGTCCTTTTTCTGTCATAGGAGCAGAGTGGTTGGTTACTGCACACCTGGTGGAGCTGTGGTCCATGTTTAGTTCCTTCATCTTTGTTTGCTTCCCTTTACAGAAACAACTGTCACTTAGGAGCATAGGCAAGTTGTTTGGGGGATTCACGTTAGCCTGAGAGAAAGTGCTGAACGCTTTAGGCCCCTGTGTCTTTGCAACGTGTTTACCTAACACCAGCTAAGAGGGTAGGTCTTGTCTCAAAAACAATGGACAATAATGAAAGCAGCGTTTTATTTGATGTGCAGTTTTATAACATTGAAATGATGAAAACTTTCAAGACCAATACATTTTGGAGAGAGCTTAAACCAAAAATTCAAACCAGAATCTGACCCAGATTAATTCAGCAACTGCAGAACCTTCCAAATAATGCATATCCCCTATTGGTTTTTTGCCCAAGCTGATAGTCAGGGAAGGAAAGTTACTCCCCGTCATTCATTTGTCATAACTCATTCACTGACCTGTGCCTGAACCTAACCTTCCTAGAACTATTTAGAAAAAAATGTTGGCCAGGCTTCCTGTTTTCTGTAGTCACCTGGTGTTCCATGTCGTTAGGTAAATCTGCCTCGCTGCCTGGCCATCCTCCTGATTGCTGTTATTGCAAACGATCCATCCTTTCAGTACAGGGACTAATTCGTTTGAGTGAGGTCACGCTGCTTTACAGTAGCTGAGAATCTGTCCCTCACTGTAAACCTCTGCAGGCAAAAGTAATACTTAAGAGTAGTAGCAGATTTTTTGTCCTTTGTGTTAACCTCACTGAACTACATCTGAGTGTAAAAAATCATTCTTTTGGGAATGAGAGTTCTTGTGAATTCTCAGTTGGCTCTGGGAAGCATATTTAATACAAACATTTAGAAACTTGTCTTTTATGAAAGGTTTCCAACTGGAGATTTGATTTGCCTCCAGATACTATAAACCACGCTGAGATCTACACAGAACTAGCTTTGGCCTTGGAAACGAGTGATGTGGAACTCTTCATACTGATCTCTTGAAAACATCTTTAAACAATAATGTTTTCTAGTACTAAAATTCAAAGAAGTTATTTGTCACATGGAGTTCATATTATGTCTTCTGTCAAGAAAATGCTGTGAAAATAGTTTCAGCCATTTCCATGAGCATTTGGCTCAGAATCTGCTTCCATAATTAAACTTAATTCTTAATATGAATAATTGTATTTCTGTCATGCTTTTGGCTAAATCACAGAAAATTTTAAAAAACTAGCTACAACGAAGACAGAAAGTGAATGTGTAAAAACTCCTATGAATTTGGAAATACCTGTTTAAAACTTCTCATGCATCCCATCTCCCTTGTGGTTTTTTTGGAGCAAGCTTTTTTTTTGCCTCGTGAATTTCTTGGGTATGTTCCCAGCACCTGTAGAAGAAGGGTTGCTGTCGGTCTGTGGCCAGTGTAAATAGCAATACCTCTGTGCCCCGCCAGGGCTGGCAGGTCAGAGGGGAGGAGCACCCCAGTTGGTCAGGAGCTCAGCCATCCTCCAGCAGCAGGATGTCACAGAATCATAGAATGGTTTGGGTTAGAAGGGACTTTAAAGACATCAAGTTCCAACCCCCTGCCACAGGCAGGGACACCTCCCACTAGGCCAGGCTGCTCAAAGCCCCATCCAGCCCAGCCTTAAACACTTCCAGCGATGGGGTATCCACAACTTCTTTGGGCAGCCTGTTCCAGTGTCTCACCACCCTCACAGTAAAGAATTTCTTTCTAGTATCTAGTCTAAATTTCCCGCCTTCCAGTTTAAAAACACCCAGGCAGCAAACTCCAAAGGAAGAAGACTCAACTGGCCTTTTCTTGCAGCTCCCCTCAGCTCAGACCTGTAGGATCCCAGCAGTATCCTTCCTTTTTGCTGATTGTTAGAAATTGAATTGCTTGAATACCTGTCCCAAGAGGTTGGGCAAGATGGCACAGCCTCATGGACACCGTCGCTGTGACAAGCCCAGGGAGCAGGCTGAGTTGAAGCAATCCTGGCAGATAGGGGTTAGTTTTCCTGCTTGCAGGTTGGGAGGAGCAAGCACCATGGGGTGGCCCTTCTGCAGGAGGAACTCCATAAGCTCCGCTGCCAGTGTCCTCCCCCCAGCAAAGACTTCCACCACTTCAGCATCACCAGCAGAGAGGTAAGGAGGTGGAATGAGTCTGGATGCTGGTGTCTTCCCGACTGTTTAGTGTACCAGCAAGGTAAAAAAAAAAGGTTTATTGCACTGTTACACTTCTAGAAAGGGAGTCTGTCGGTGCTAAAACTGCACAACACCCTGGAAAACTGTCAAACAGCCTTATGGTAATGCCAAAAGAAGTTTTGAAAAGTGACATAATTTAAATCCTTTAATTTGTATTGAATGTTCTTTCCTGCCTGCTGAGCAAGATTCTGATGGTAAACTTTTCTCCAGAGAAAGCACAAACTTCTTTTTCAAGCATGAAGTTCTGCAAGATTTCCATTCTGCTGGTATTTGGGAGTCCCTTCATGGGTTTTGTTTGAACCATAATACATCACAGAACAATACACGCTTAAAAAACATCTCAGTAGCTGAAAGTTAAACACCCATAATCAAGAAATGAAATAGCTATGAGTTCGGTGGAAGCAGTAATTTACTTTTCTATGTCTTATGGTACAAGGATATATTTAGAAGCACCTCAGACACAAGAGCTTCATTCCTCTTCTTAAAAGGAGCTATTTTTTAAAAGGGAAATTGCCCACCTTAAAAAAATCACCTCATATTTTCAGTGTGTTTAGTAGCAGAGTTGCCATCATTTGCCACTTGAAGGATCCGGGCTTACCTTGTGGGGAAAAGAGAAGTCTCTCGAAACCACTTTTGTTTTCCCTCTCAAGTAGAACTGCTTATAAACTTGAACAACTTTGAAACCTTACCCAAAACTACTGTCTTTTTCAAAAAAGCTGGTACCTGTCTCCCAACTCAACCATAGTGTCAAGTAATATTTAGCAGTGATCTGTCATCCTTGCCAGCTGCTTTTAGAGAAACAACATTTTTTCCGCAGTTGCGGCTAGGTTTTCAAGGAAACCAATCCTGTACATGTAGTGAAAGTGTTGTGATCAACCGTGATTCTTGGTCAAGAAATTTCTTGTTTGTTCCACCTCTAGGCACCACAGGAGAAAGCCAGCACCACAGGTTGGGTGCCTAGCTCTTCCTCTCTGCAGTAATGTCCCAGGCTCATCTGCTTTAGCACATAGGACCTATATTCAGTGTTCCTGTGCCAGGAGTGTCCTTTAGTTCACATCCACGCTCCTTCTTCCCTGGTTTCAGCATTTTACGTGTGATGCGTTCTTGGGCAACGGGGGTCTACTCAATCTTCCCTCCCTCTTTGTCCCTATGTCCTCCCTCCTTCCAGCTTGAAAGCATCTTTCCTGAGGAGGGGCAAGCAGCCTTTCTGGTGACCCGGGGGGAGATGTGAGGAGGGTGTGTTACCCAGGCACAGGCTTCCTCTGGGTCTCTCTGCCTGACACACTCAAGGACGGTGACTGAATTTTGCAGAGTCACATCCTAGTGTAGATTGTGGTCTTCCCATGACTGACTTAAAAAGCAACTGGTCATTTCCATCCAAGTCTTCAGTTAAGAGCACTCTTGCTACTCATCCCCAAGCCTGCATTTCGCACTATTGCATTTTATCCTGCTTTTATTACTGCAGATACCACTAGCTGACTCCTGCCTCAGTCATTGGTGGAAATAGTGTGTAAAGTCGACCCAAGGCCAGGTAATAACCTGTCTCCACTGTGGTTCTCATTCCATCCTTTGGATGTGCTTTGTCTCTCTGTGGTTTGCCAGCCCTTTCACCTACCTCACAGTTCTTCAATTCGTTTCCAGCTTCTATAGTTCATCTAACAATTCCCATTTCATATGGAATCAAACACTTCATTAAATTCCAAATAAATCAGGTGTACCCCATTTACCACACTTCTTGTTGGCCAAACTTAAGTTAATTTCTATTCTTTTTTTTTTTTTTCCCGTGCTCTTGATTTCTCTAGGTATCTGGAGTACTTGGAGGATTTCCATTCAACCTAGTTAAGAGATGGTTTTCCCAAAGGAGGTGAAGAAACTCCATATAAATTTTTTGCTGGATCATCAGTTACAGAGAAGTATTGCAGTAGCAAACAGAGAATACAGAATAAAGTCTTAGAAGCTGTCTCAGCCCTAGTGTATAAGACATGTTTTGTACTATATGGTTATCTTCTAACTTGTTAAGAATTTTTTTTCTCTACAGCTAGGGTTTTAATTTGATTTATGACATAACACTAAAATTTCACGAGTGTCCCTCCTTTCATTTCATATTATTGTGAGAGATGCTTGCATATCGTTTGCAGTTCTAAATTATATTTTTCACCTAAGCAAAATGTGAAAAATTATCATATTCACCCATGAAGTTTCTCTCTCAGTGAAAATGTCAACAGTTTGAAGACACGGAGTATAATCATACAAGACAGCAATTTTATTTCATTCCTTTCTTCTAGGCTTCTAAATTGCTTTCTGGGCTTCTAAATTACTTTTAATTTCTACCTTTTTGTTCTTATGACAATGACTGTAATGAACAGAACAATAAACCTGTTACCTAACACTGTAGCTATGGAGAAATCACAAGTCTTTGGAAGCATGTCTTAAATACCCATTGAATATATTTCTACCCTATGTAATACATTTACAAGTGTTTTCTTCTTAGGTATTTGATCTTTAAATAAGGAACTTAAACATTTTCAATGCACAATCAACTTCAATGTTTGTATTCCAGGATAGTGTTGCAAATTAAGGAAATACCACCAAGTCTATTCAGCTGTGGAAGTGTTTCCATTTTTCCTTTGACATTCCTAAGCTAATCACATTTCATATTCGCTTTTTCTTAATGGTTTTGGACTTTGCCCTGTGTGGAGGGCTAAATTGCTTCTCTTGAGTATTTCAGCTAATTTTTGATGGATTGTCTTGAGTTTAGCTTTTCAGGGAGGGGGAGGCAGAACACCAAACTCTAAACTAAACAGCATTTCTGTCAGTGGAGTGAGTTCTCCCTCTTTGGCACCAGCTGCAGGAGTGGCAGAGACCCAGGTGCTGTGCAAGGGATGGGGAGCCAGAAGATGGGAGCCAGGGTGGGCAGGGGCCCTGTCCTCACCAATGGGTCTGTAGTGGACAAGGAGGTCTGAGGTGGGTCTCTTCTCCCCAGTAACATGCCACAGGACAAGAGGAAACAGCCTCAAGTTGCAACAGGGGAGATTTAGATTGTATATTAGGAAAAATTTCTTCACTGAAATGGCTATCAAGCATTGGAACAGGCTGCGCAGGGAAGTGGTTGAGGCACCATCCCTGGAGGTATTTAAAAGATGTGGCATATGGGGACTTGGTTTAGTGGTGGACTTGATAGTGCTAGATTAAGGGTTGGACTTGGAGATCTTAAAGGTCCTTTCCAGCCTAAACCATTCCATGGTTCTATTCTAACAAGGTCAAGCCAGGGAATGCACAGGCAGCCAAACCCCTTGGAGCAGGGCAGAAGGGGAGTGTGTAGACTTTGGGTACACCTGGGGCCCTGACAGATCCTCTCGCCATCAGCAGCAGGGCGTTTGTCCTGTGGTTATATCAAGTAAAAAGGCTTCAGATGCAAGGAAAACACCTTGGGGCTGTTCAGACCTTCATCCTGCAGAGCCTCCTGCATGCTGGGTCCAGAGGCAGAGTCAGGAGCTGGGACCAGCTGGGGGAATGGGAGCTTTTGTCCACTGTACGCCTGCAATGTGAGGCAGTGCAGCACCCAGTGCCTCTTCACATCTCCCTTCTGTTCTCTTCTACTCTGTGAAAGAGAAGTTCTTTGAACAGCAATGCCCTCCTCTGCCTTTACACTGCTGAAAATGGCTGTGGCAGCTGCAGGCTCTCTTTGCCACTGGACAGATGTCACAGGTCTGCCTGATCAGTGCATATAGGGGCTGTGGGGCCCCCAGCAGGACCAGGCTGGTGGGTGCTCCACCCCACCTCTGTGCCAGTGGTTCAGATAAGTTATGAACCACAGTCATCCTCAACCTCTCTGCAATTCTAGGTACAGCCAGCATCCAGCCTGTCATCAGCTCATCCTTCCTGTTTCTCGCAAACATGCACAGCAATGGCCCAAACTATTGTCTCCTCTTGAGTCCCAGCTTCTCCCAACCTCTTTCCTCCTAACACCGAAGGACTGACATATTCCTAACCCAATTGTATTGTGTTCATGACCATGTTTTAAAATAATTGTATTCTGTGAGGATTATGTCATGTTTATTCTCTGCCGCCTTTTCTTGTGCCACAGACTGGGTGAGGAACGTCTTTGGCAACAACATGCTGGAGCGTGCAGATATTTTATGTCAGGGGCATTATGATTTTCTTATCCGTGTGTCCAAGAACATAATAATACACATATTGTCATTTCTAGATGCTGATGACCTTCAACAGCTGTCCAGAAGATGTAAGTTCCACCAGGTAATATCAGATATTGGTGCTCATATTCAAGGTCACTGTTACAAAATTATGTGAGACAGGACTTCACATCAGTCTCATTCAGGAGAACCACATGTATTTCTGTGGTAACCAGAGGTGGAAAGCAGCAGAAGACAGACCTGGGTACAGATAGGTAGCAGCAGACCATGCTGTGGATAATCTAAACCCTCTGGCTGGCTGTCTGGATCCTTCCAGAGTTTCTTTTCTCTCTGTTCACAAGAGCTGGTACCTGAGATCCTGATTAAGAAGAAAAGACAATTCCTACGTGTTTTATGCAGAGCATTTGTATTTGACTTTAAAATATATAAACAGTTTCAAAGAGCAAAAGGGAAGAGCTCCCTGCTTCATCTTTTTGTATCTCCTGCCTTCTGCACATGCTGGGAGGCAATTACAGATTGACCATGAGTCAACGTGTCATTTGTGTGCCAGCATCTAAAAGCCCTGCTGAAGTTAGCCTTTGCCCTTTTGGAAAGTATTTAATTTCTCTAATCAAGGCTGCTAATTGGAATTGGGTGAAGAACACTGCATTCACAACTGCAGTCCCACATCTTCTGTGCTTGTGTCTGTTGGAATCAAAATATTATATTTATATACGTAACAGTAATGAGCCTCTGATAGCATCTACATAGTTGTAGATGAAATATGCAAATGGAACGTGTTCCGTGAGATCAGGAGGTGGCCTAACAAAATATAAACAATAAAATATATCTGGAATACATTTATTTTTCAGTTATGCAGCAGTGGAGAAGTTTGGGAGAGAGTAAAACTGTCAAGAGATAAACTAGCTCCTGGTAGGAAGTTACTGACATTTTCAGTCCTCAAGAAGACAATGAACTTCAGTGAAAAGCCCAAGCTGATGCAGAGAAGACAGAGCATTTTCTTTTAATTCACTTGGAATTTATCAGATAGGGCTCAATAGGTTTCCCATTTGCTTCATATTTCTGTCAAAGGAAAGAGCTATAAATTAATAATAATTTTAATTTTCTTCTCTCATCATTTAAGACTCAGACAGCACAACCAACTCGCTAATCATATTTCCAGCCAATTTTTAACATATTACATAAGGTTGGGGGTGAGTACTAAAGTAGGGGTCTCTAAGCATGCTTTATTTCAAAGTTCAATACCACGTTTTGCCTAGCGCTTTTTGCCATGTTAACAATTTCTACCTTTGTTTGGGCCATTGCAGGACTAATGCTGCAAATTGAAAGCAGCAGAGAAACTGCCTGCAGCACTGGAGTGGTGCTGGCTCACCACAGCTGGGGAGATGAGCCGCAGACCTCCACTGACTCTCTGAAAACAACTTACAGGCATTCCATTTTAAATGAAAAGGCCCAGCAGGAGGGACACGAAGATGATGAGAGGGTTGGAGCACCTCTGCTATGAGGACAGGCTGAGAGACCTTATAGCAGCCTTTCCAGTACCTAAATGGGAGCCTACAGGAGAGCTGGAGAGGGACTCTTTGTCAGGAAGTGTAGTGGTAGGATGAGGGGTAATGGCTTTAAATTGAAAGAGGGGAGATTTAGATTAGATGCCAGAAAGAAATTCTCTACTGTGAGGGTGGTGAGGCACTGGAACAGGTTGCTCAGGGAAGCTGTGGCTGCCCCATCCCTGGAAGTGTTCAAGGCCAGGCTGGATGGAGCTTGGAGCAACCTGCTGTAGTAGGAGGTGTCCCTGCCTGTGGCAGGGGGGTTGGAACTCAATGATCTTTAAGGTCCTTTCCAACCCAAACCATTCTATGATTCTATGTTTTGTTTAAAAACTGCATGTGAAGTTTTCAGAATGATGTTTTGGAGTTGAATAAGCTTCTCTTGAAGAGCGCAACAGGCACGAATGCAGGTATTTTCGCTGCATATTTATTTTTCACCTCAGTTTTCTCTAACACAATAGTACGTGACAGACTGGAGCCCCATTCCGGTTTGAGATTTTCACATTGCAGACAGTGGATGACGTCGGGACTTAACAAGAAACAGGGCAACAGGCATTCAGGGGAGCTGCCAAGCTGCTGAATATACTTATTAAATCTAGGGCATTATATTTTAAAAGCGAGAAAACAGATGGCAGCAAAATCAGCTGTGGTGCAACCAGACACAATTCCCATTCCACGGGGATGGGGTACCTACTTTCAGCAAAGCCGAATTTGCAAAACAAGGTTACTATTGCGGCAATAAAACTCTCTCACCAGGCTGAGTTTGCACAAAGACAGGCATTTATTCGGCGTCATCAGGAGAAGCGTAGAAGAAGAAGGAGTGAGCGTGGAGCAGGCAGTGGCTCCTCCCTTCTGGCCGCCTGGGTGAGGGGTGCAGGCTCAGGCCCTGCTGCATCCCCATGTGGGAGAAGTTGGGGCAGGGACTTGGAATTGCATTCCACTTACTTGGCCATCGTATTTCACAGCGTTGCCATGAGGTACGTGCTCGCTTCCAGCAGGCAGTACCCCCCACCCCAAGACCTGGTGGGGTGAGGGTTGCACTCTTCCCTACAGGTATGGCTGTGCAAGCCCCCACCCCAACCCTGGTCCTTGCTCCACAAAATCACAGAACGATATGGGGTTGGAAGGGATCTCTGGAGATCATCTAGTCCAACCTCCCTGCAGGTCGGTGCTCCCACAGGCACCAAGCTGTCCTGCTGGCACTGCCCAAGTTGGCCATTAGTACAGACAGGGGAAGCTCAGCAGTGACATTTCTCTGCTGGCAGGAGGCATTTCTCATCTTCTCAGGGTCGCGTTTCTGGTGGAAAGGCTGCAGGAGCACTCCCTTGCGCCTGGGTGTGCTGGTGCTCCTGCTCTTCCTGGTGCTCCTAGAGCTGCCTTGCTTCTCCCCTCCCTCCTGGGCTTGTCATGGCAGGTGTTGCGTGACTACAGAAATGCTCAGAACCTGCTGGTGGAGGCCACGTGGGAGGAACAGATAGAGGCCAGTACCTGCTGAATAACAGAGGTTGTCCCAAGAGTTCTTTGAGTGGCGCAGCCAAGCAGTCAGGCAGCAGGGGCTCCTCAGGATGCGGCTGTGGTGCAGGTGCTGAACATCGCCCCAGCCAAATCCTAATGTCCTGAATATTCCATCCAAGTGAATGCAGAAGTCAAAGGTTCTCTGCTCTCCCTGCATTCACAAGGGAGCAAAAATAAGTCAAGAAACGGGAGGGCTGCGGGAATCCCGGTCAGCAATGGCCTGGCAACCTGACCTGAAAAGGACACGAGTGTCTAAACCCTGACAATTTTGACTGAGTTGAGGTTTGACGTCCAGTCTCTGGTAAGTAAAGGAGATGGGAAATAAGAAGCCCTAAATGGGAAATTACTGCTAAATAAACTGTGCTTAGTTAATCACCTACAATGCTAGCATGAGATGCTTACTCATAACCTAGGCTCTCAGGTGAAGGTTTGGGGAGCAGCCTGAAAGCCACTGTCGCCCACAAGGGATCAAGCTGGAGTTTGTGAGCGTGTGTGAAGTCCCTGCTTTTCTGGGTCTGCGGGTCCCCTCCCACAGGTGAGAACCCTCTGCCAGCCTCCCCCGGGCATCCAAACCGGTGGGAAATACTTGCTTTTAGGCAGAGACTTATCTTGTGAAGCCCTCAGCCCTGTCTGGCTCTACTGCCAGAGAACCTTCCCAGCAAGTGTCCTGCTCCTTGGACCAAGCCGGGTTCCCTCTCTGACTGAGGGGAAAGCCTGCTCTGTGCCAGCGCCCCCTGACTCAGCCAGGATGCCACGATAAAATCCTTTCTGTGCAGTCAGGAGAAATTTTGGCAAACAAGATTAACTTTAGAGGGAGCTAAACCCAGATGATTCTTTACCAGCAGTTTTACTTAAGCTCGAAGTAAATTTACTTGGCAGCTCATTTAATGCAGCTTGATATTAAAATTCTTCCCAGCTGTATTTCTACCTACTTCTGAAGAATACCCAGTGGCATGGCATCTTTCTTATTTTTTTTCCAGAGTAGCAGATGGAAAAAATTCCAGAAGATCAGGCCTCAAAATCATAGGCAAAAGCTTTTTGCTTTTATTCTATTTAATGCTTGTGTATCTGGAAAATACAATAAATAATTTTTTCAGTCTGGAACAATCAGATGTTAGGCTTAATAATAAAATGTTCAAAGNCTGGATCTTACAAAACGGTCATTTGCAACTGACATTCATCTGTGTTTATTTAATTTTTTTTAACAAATAGAACTGCAGAACGTTCATGTATCGTACAGTTTTCCAAATCCTGCAACTGCAACTCATATGAAACGTTAGCTTATAAAAAGTCATCACTGTACAACCACTTCTTTTTTTTTTTTTTTTTTTAAAAACGTTGCAAAC
>VXBJ01004143.1:14243-39504 GCA_013400055.1 Nycticryphes semicollaris
ATAATAAAATGTTCAAAGAGGGTGTAAAAATAAATTAATGTCTTGCTATTTCACTTCAATGATAAAGCAGGTCTCATTTTCAGGCAACTGAGCCATTTACAGCCATGAAAGATGAATGAACTGCCCTTCCGTAAACTTGTGGCCATCACTGAAACCAGTGGAAGCTATACATATATATACANACCATAAAAAACAGCTAATTTATTAAAACTGGATATATTGTGTAAGTGCTGAGGTTTGCGTTAGCTTTTTTCTGTTTTAAGCACAAGAATCTATTACTACTGAAAAGGCAAAAGTGGCTCAGGAAATGACAAACTCTCCAACACCGCACTTGTAGCTTTACTAACACTTAGTCCCACGCTAATAGGGAATTGAAAAAAAATGATGTAAACACAATGAGGTACGGATACCCACGGACATGTCTCACAACCGTGCAAACTGCGGGCCTCATCCTGCAAAGGCTCCTGGCTCCAGGAGTTTCCTCCCTCCAGGGCCGGTCCCACCGAGCCCGAAATGCAGCCTCCCCCGCCAAGCCCGCCACAGCGGGAAGGGGTCCTGGGACCCTCGTGTCACGCACCAAACACATTTCTAGTGCCTCAGGGTTCAAACTGATGCAGACCTACATTTCAGTTCTTCAGACTTGAAAAGGTGAAACAGTTTCCAAAAAGTCTTATAGAAATACTCCCTTAAAGCTATTAGAGGTTTTCTACTTGAAGGTAAATCTAATCAAACATTGAACTGGTTTTAAACTAGGCAAAGAGTGTTTGCTCTGCCTTTTGTCAAAAAGCAAGGACTTTCCTTTGCTGCAAGATATTTTATATGTCTTCAGTCCCTCTTCCCTTTATTTTACAGAAAGCAAGAGGCAGAGCTATTACACATTTGGTGGTGCAATCACCTGTGGAGTTCAGAAACAGCCTTGTGGATTTTTTTATGATGACACTAAATCTTAAGTTCATCCCTTTTCAAAAGTCCTTCCCTCAGTTTGTTTCATTCTGCTTCTTCGCTCTTCTCAGAACCACCTCCAGCTGAATTATCTGCCTCGTACTTTTTATCAGGAGCATCCTCAAAGGCTTTCTCGCTGCAGTCATAAGTTTTACTTGTAGATCCCGTATGTGTTCGAATGCGAGCTCCTGGCTGGTATAACTGCATGGCTGGGCGATCCTAGAAGGAAGGAGATGTGGTTAATGCTCCAAGAAACCCGTGTGAGACACATACATGTGGGATTTTAAAGCGATGGATGTTTGTGAAGAAAGTAGATCTTGGGTTAAATCACTTTACGTTTCATAAGACCCAGGAGAAAAATGGAGTGTAATGAAAATTGGCTGAGTACTTAATATCTGTCTTGTTTATAACACTATTCTTGGGAGCCAAGCACTTTGAATAAATGAAGACAGCCACAAAAATTAAAGATCCTACGACACATTTGACATAAACAAGGAGAAATGCTGCAGGAAATCATCAAACAATATTCTAGGTATACCTGAAAACGTTGGTACCTTCACTAGACATCGACTGTGGAGAACAATAGCCTGTGCACTTGCAACTCAGCAGATGAATATTAAATATAAGCACAAAACCAAGACAAACCAGAGAAGAGTTCAGCAGGTAACAGCTATAAGATTATCTCCAGCTGAACTTTCCCACTTGGCAGGTGTTCAGCGTTCTTCAAATCATCAATCACTACCACAACTTAAACATGGAACGCATGTTTGAATTACATGTATCAACATAAAATTGCACAGTCGGTGCTCCTCTTCATCACGCCTTCCCTACCAACTCTGAGAGCAGGGGAATTCACCCACTGATAACAAACAAGGTAAACACAACGTGAGCATGCGCCGGCTTTCGTACACGCACTGATTTGGTCACTGGAAAACAGGAGGAGCCAGCTTTATAAGGAAAAGACACCTCCAACTTGCAGACGGTGATGTTCCATGGCTCTTGAGAGCAGTTTTTATTCCTGAAATTCCAGTAGTAAACCATATAGTTCAAAAACCCCGCTTCAGAAGTCTTTTCCTCCTAAGAGTATTTTACTCTCACAAATACTAGTTTTCAATGTTATGAAGCAACCCATTCAGCAAAACCTGGCTTTTTGGATTAAAGTTAAGCTTAGCAAACACAATTAAACAGCCTATTTTAAGACAGTGGCAGAGCACTGAACTTGGCCCACGTCAAACCCTATTAATTTGAAGTCATTCTGGCCTTTTGTTCTTTCATTCCTTTTTCTTATTCCCAATATGTATTTACCCTTTTTTTTTTTCTTTTCCCTTTACCTTTACCTTTGTTTTTGTTGCTCCACTTTTTTCTCCATCTCTTTAGACCAGGTATCAAGATTCACTACTGGGCCACACATCTACATCATTCTAGTTAGTGCTTTGTCCAGTGGTATGAAATGCATAACGTACGTCTTTCTGCCTCACAGACAACTGCATAAAACCAGAGCCTCTGACAACTATTGCCCATTGGAAAGTTTATGATAAAGGGTCCACATGATTTTTCCTGTCACAGACTCCGTTCCTCGCAGTTTGTATGAAAGCTAGCACAACTATTACGTAGGCTGGAAATGTCCCATTTTCTAATGAATTCCTACAAACTTCAGAAAGCAGCTCGATCTCTGCCGAAAAACATGCGTTGGAATTGTTAATTCTATAGAGAAGTTGGAAAACTCAACCCTTAACTCGTATCTATGTGATGAACGCTCCAAAAAAAAAAAAAGTCACCACACTGCAAAAAACTTTACTGATATTGCTTACTTCGTTTAGGGAACAAATCCAGCACCTGAAGCGTGGACTAATCCAGAGACCCAGTGAGCTACCAGAAGTACAATGGGAAGAAATAAAAAGGAGACAGTTGACAGAAAGCCCCCAAGACCCACCGTCCAGTTCCAAGGCTGCCATTTACTTGGACAGATTTCAAGAGCAGCATGGCAACTGTGAGGAAGATTCTTTTTCCCATCTTCCTGTTTCTGAACGAGCCATTTTTCTGACTGTTCTACAGCTTGAGCTGGTGGTGTGTGTGGCAAGTGGCTAATGCATATATGAAGATAAAAATCTCAGCCATACTGCCCAGCCCACATCACCGATCAGTCACTTGGTTTGAAAGAGGAGTTTCCATGCACAGAATAAATTTCTACACAAAACAGCATTTCCGTCATCTAAGAACAGAAGGGAGAGAGAATAAGGGTGACAAGGAGAGCCACCTCCTCAAAGACCCTGACACATCCATGAAATCAGACAGCCTGAGAAAAATGACCCCCATGTCTCTGGAAGACAGTAAGGGACAGCTCCACGATATACCCTGCTACAGGCCCTCCTTGCACTGGATTTGCATCTGCTCTTTCCCCGTCAAAGACCACGAGGGTAAGTTGTCCTGACCAAATGTCAGCCTTTTCGTATACAATACTGAAGAATTTGCACATTTACACCCTCTGAATACAATGGTTTCTGAATTAGCTCTTTATCTAAGTCCTTACAGTTCCTCCACCAAGAAATGCCTGGCCAATCCATAATATAACTCAGCTGAGTAATAGAAGTAATAGAAGCACATTTTTTAAAGACTAGCACACCACCGCTTTTCAATTTCATGACAGATCAGATGTGTAACAATTTCTAATTTACTCATAAAATACAAGGCTTCCAAGAATAGCGTTCTAAAAATGCTAGGGTTGAAAGGAAGACAGAAAGTCTTCTATATATTGTAAATATGAATGAGCTGAGGCCTGTGACCTTAACTTATTTTAACTGCTGTTGTCCTCTGGTAACAATAGAAAGACGTCTGAATTTTACTGAAAATGAAATAAAGAATTGCCCGCTTTCGAAAAAGCATCTTCATGCTGAGTTTGCAAAAGTAAAACCTGTGATCTTCAAGCATATTTAACTAATGAAAGATTATCCTAAATGAATAAAAGAACCTTATTTCTTATGCGCTCCTTTTTGGATGCCATGTCATCACACTTGTCCTCTTTACCCAGTTTGTCTACTGCCTCCACAGTGAAGCTGTAGTTGTAGTTCCCTTTCTTTCCTCTGTCTGGGTTGTATCCTTTCCCCCATTTCAGCTCTTCTTCATTCCTTCTCACAAACTTGTCAAACTCATAGTGAGCTCTATGCTTTCTGCCATCATCCAACCGATACCTTTGTCTTTCAGGTTCTTTTTCTCGAAATCTTCTCTCCAAATCTCTTTGCTCTTTGTCACTATCATTTTGTGACCTAAGAGTATATATAAAAAGAAAGAAAATCCAAGCAATTAACAGTAATTAAATAAAGATAGCTGAAAGATACAAATATAAAGCCTTCCTTTGAATTCAACAGTATTTAGATCAATTGTATGGCAAAGCTGCTTTGTTATTAAAAAGGGGTTATGTGCAATCTTGCTGAATGTCTCATCCGTGTATGTCTGGCTCTTGACTATGCATCAGCTCAAAACAGTGCACAAAGCTGTCCAAGCAATGTCAGACTTTTATGCAACTGTTGTAGAAGGGCCATTCTTCATCTTTTATCCCTCTTTGCAATCCCATAGTTTCCCAATACGCTTCCCATAAACACAACGCTGCATGATCAGCTCTGGTGGTCTGTTCTTGAGGTGACTCGTGTATGAGTATTGCTGTGAACGGGAACATTCAGGGCCCAGGGGAATTGTGCAGGTATCATGTATCAATTTGTACAGTTTTATGACTCTATTTAACAAAACTTATTCACTGAAATTGCAACTCACAGAAGAACATTTGTGAAAATGAATACTTATGTTCCAGGCTTTTGTTTATTGTATCTTCAGGTAAATTAGCCTACCTTTGCATATTTCATTTAGGTGAAAGACCATTGCCTTACCACAACATAATACTTAATTTCTGCTATGCTGCAATGTGTTTATATTATAAAAACTGTTAGTCTGAAACATTTTGCTGCCTGTCTGATACAATTTTCAGCTCTCTTATTCACTTCTTTTTACCCCGTTCAGCAAGCAGGTGCTTCTCTCACACAGCCAAACTGCAAATAATGAAGAAAGATTACAGAACAGATTGAACTTTAAAGCAAGTGTATACAGGCAGTTTCTTTTTATGTATTACATATGTATAGATACTTGAAATTGAAACAGCAAAGTTGCTTTTGACAGCCTGCTCTTATTTTAGGAATCAGCAGACAGAATCAGAGAGGACAGAGATTTTCTAATGGCGTAGTGATCAAATAGTGATATGCTTCTCATTTAGAATGGCTTAATATCAATAAAGGTGTATCTTTCAATATAACTGCTTTTTTTTTTTTTTAAAGAACATATCTGTGAAAATTGTCAGCCTTTGCATTGGTGGGACTGCCAAGACAGAGGCCCCATCTCAGGAAGAGCTGGAGGTCAGCAACAAAACCTGAATGACTGGTAAATTATTCAGCATTTCGCAAGAGTGTGCTTGTGTCAGCATAACCCATTCGCCAAGGGGAAGCAACATCTCCGCTGTCACACACACTGGAACCATTCACAATTACAGAGACACCTCACCTGTTGTGTAGATACAGATATAGATAAGATCTATCTGCTTTCAAGGGGTATGTGGCTGTCCGTTGTTTTGTTTCAGGTTTAATATGATATTCTACCCACTAACTCCAAGTCCTAGCAAGGAGCACGACCTTCCGAAAAGCCAGAAAGAGACGTCTCGATTTGCTGCTGTAGCATTGTCCGGTGCCTGTCTCGTGCCCTGCCTGTTGTTACTGTGGGTGAGGAAGGAATGGATGTCCCTGGAGGCAGGCAGGTGACAGAGATACAAGCTCCACTTCAAGAGCGGCGAACAGGCAGGCATGAGTGGAAATGGCAGGTTAAGCAATTACAAAGTGTAAGTAGAAGAGAAAGTTACACAGCCAGAGAAACAGAGAGCAGAAATAGGGAATGGAAGCATAGGGAATGGAAGCATACTTCTGTTTGGTACAGTTCCGGATGGGTGTGTGACCAGGTAAGCTCATGCACCTCCTGAGGTTTTAATTTGTGGTAGAAAGCTATTGCTACTCAGCCTTTAAACATGGTTTCAAACAGGCAATTCGGTCTCCTGCACATAGAATTGGAATTTACAGTTTATTACCCATTTCTGAGTCAGTGAAAAAGTAGTTACAACTTTAATTCTCCATTCAACTGAAATAGCTTATAGCTTGCTACCTAATTGCACCCGCTAATAATCACAATGAAATGAGCACTTGGAAAGACAAGTTAACACTTACTGTACCTGCACAGCCAAAAGGATTCTGCTTTACACCAGGAAAATCTATGTTAATGCCTTATTAAGCTTACAGGACCAAGAGTAAAAATGTTACATGTCAACACCAAAACCTTACTACATAAAAAACCTTATTAGCTTGCCCCTGCAAATGTTTCTGTTGACCCTGTTCTGTTCCCTTTGTTGAAGAACATCAATGTCAGAGGTGCTGAATAGATTCAATTTCCATTAAAGAACAGGAAGCGTAATTTCCTATTAGCATCTTTCGGGACGTACTCAACATATTGAACTCTGAGCCCACGTTTGAAGTCCTTAGTCAGAGACAAAAAAAGATGAATAATGCATGTAGTACATTACTTGTGAACCATTTCTTCAATTAGCAAATTTAGTGGTTTTATTCTCCAGTGTTCAAAGTTTCTATTCTTTATTTTTCTATTTGCCAATGAGAACATTTGCAGCTTCTGTCTACTTTTCATAAAAACAAAGAATCTAAGTGGGCAAAGGTAAAAATTAAACTATTCAGAAGAGGCAGGCAGCCTGCAAGGCTCCTACAGCACAATCTCAAACTTCCTCTAATACCATGTATCTAATACCTTAGGTAAATTATTTTAGTGGTCAAGATTGTCCTTATGTACAAGTTGCACATATACATGACATCTCAGATTCAGCTCCTTCCTTTTGCAAAGCACATTTCAGAGCTTGGCTGAAAAAGTCTAATGAAGTCTAATAAACTCAACAGCCTGTTACTCTTAGTTATGTCTCTTACATATCTTATGGGCGAATCCTGCTTCTGATGGGATACATGTGCCAAAGGACAAGAGACAGAACCAGCTGCTGAAAACATCTGTAAGACATTTCCAGACTACAGTAGTTATAGACCTATGTAGAAGTATATATACTTCTTGTTCCTTCTATTACATATGCAGCACAAAAGGCAGTGGGAGACAGAGACAGCCTTCTGCTCCTGTCTGTCATAAGGCTGTCATTCACACCTTAACTACTCTGCCATTTTCCCATTTATCAAACATATTTATCTGTTTATTGCAGCAAAAATCAAGAAAGTGTGATGGAAGAGTAAGGCATCTGAGGCAATTTAGTCTTTGACATCAGTAACAGAAGGAGGGCCTTACCTGAGCTCTTGATGGGGAACAGGTGCAATAACAATGAAACTCTGAATGACTTTTCATGCAAAATCCTTCCAGTCTAGGATTTCAAAGCATTTCACAAATAACAAATTGCATCCACTAATACTGCCATCAGGTCAGTAAGTTGTTACTAAACACCTTTTACAAAAAGGATAGCGAGAGATTTGTTCACGCAGAATAAAGTCAGTTCTTTGCTGACAAAACACCCAGCCAATGCACCACTCATACCATGCTTAAGTCTTCAAATGAAAACATCTAGGATCTAATTTGGAGCCTGAAAGATGAATCTCACTTACTTTTCCTTAAGTTCTTTTAGTGAACCCTCCAATGATTTCGATTTTATACTCCCAGATCCAGGTGATTTGTCCCATTTGTTTTCTTCAATGTCAGCTTCTTCACCTTTTTCTTTGTGCTTTTCACTGGCCAGCTCATCTCCTTTTTCAGGCTTCTTAAGAAGCTAAGAAATATTTGGTTTTGTTATGATGTCAAATTATTCTCCTCAGTTGTAATAGACATTTTAACAACGTGTTAAACATACCAAAACCATATTAAGATTGAAGATATTTAAACGCCAGGATTATATTTTATGAAGTATGAAATTTTAAAAGTTATTTAAAGAAGGTAATTTACTTTTTCTAAGGAGTGACAGTCATTAGCAGGCATTCAACTGCACACTTTTAAATAGGCTGAGAACACTGGAGAAAGCACTTACCTACTCTCCTAAGTTTTATGTATAAAGATACGATTGTGGTCTACTATTTCTTAGGAACCATGTAACAGAGTTCAACGTTACTGCCAATAAAATATAGCACAAAATATACTCGCACAAATGAAGTCATTAAAAGCACATCTATCCAGATTGTTATTAGGCAGCACAGCCTGAAATTAGCAAGGCTTTGTTGGAAGTTGGTTAAAGCACACTATTAAAATACATCAGATCTGACCATAAGCTCAAAAAAAATCTCAGCACATACAGCTGAATGAAGATTTACATGACAGAAAGTGTTAAAGCCGTATCTGCAATATCCTTCAGACACCTTTAGCACAGAGCAATTTGGTTCTGTCGGCACAGAATACGGCACTGTTATATGAAGATATCTGAGTTACCTGCTGTAACTAAGGCAATTAGTCTCACTTTTCAGAAACACTACTTAGTCTTAGTCAAAGCCCTAAATTACTTCCCCTTCCGGTCAAAATTGGTTTGGTATCGCCACACTGCACTGTAATACATAACATAAACAGTATAAGATACCAGCAGAATTTCTGAATAACTTCTACAAAAAAACAGGATTTTTTTTTAGTAAGATACCTTGATCCTTATTTCTTTTTCAGAAATCTTCTTCTGCTTCTCCAATTCTTTTCTTTTACGTCTTTCTTCTTCTCTGCGCTTCCTTTTCTCTTCCTCCCGTAGACGTTTCTTCTCCAATTCTCTCCGTCTTCGTTCTTCTCTTTTCTCTTCTCTTATTCTCTAAAGAGTTCAAAATTATTAATTGTAAATTGTCCAACAGAAAACCATGTGAAACATAAATGTTGAACTTCAGGCAAAAGTCTGAACGTACCTGCTTTTCTAATTTTCTATTTTTAATATATTCCAAAAGGGGTGTTGTTCTTCTAGCTAAAACACAAAAAATTTGTGATATAGTGTTCAACTCCTAAAATATGTACTTATTTCTTCATTTTAGTACTAACTGCTTTTTTCTAGCTTTATCTGCAAGGGAGCCAAATAATTAATAAACATATTTGTTTTATATATTTTTGAAGGCATTCCCATCATTCTGCTTTAGAAACACTTTGTTCCTTTTTTTGCCTTTAGGCTTAGAATCAACAGAGATTTGTTGCAGGATTCTTTAATGTTTAATTAAAAAGCATATCTTTTCAATTCAAGAGAATGGCTTTTTTCTCTTGCCCATCAAACAGTTATTTCACCAAAAAGGAAAGAAATGTGTTCAGAATCTATTACTACATTTTCATTTTGTACATCAAAACCTAGCTTGTTCATTCACATTACTCTAATAACACTTTTCAATCCCAGATTTCAAAGTACATCATGAAGGAAACATTTTAATTCTCATACAACATTTCCGTTTAACTACTGTTTAGCATTTGCCTCCCATGGGAAAACAGGATGAATAAGAGGCAAGTGGTTTGTCCCAGGTTACATAGCAAAGTATCAGCAGATTCAATAACACTCTGGATTCCCAAATAACAAATAAAATGCATCAACTACTGGATCACACGGTCATTCTTATGTTACAGGGCTGCCTCCACACTCCGAAATCTAGCCTAAGTCACCTGCCTGAACTATTCCCAAATTCTACAAAAACTTGGAGAATGTCACCAAATTCTGCATCACAGCTGTGAGTACATGAATTCAAGTTACAACAAATTTTATCAGTCTTAGGTATCCCAGGATAGAGTTACACAAAATGTTTACTACTAGAAATTGCTCTACATTTATGTATAGGATTCTTCCTCAAACCAGAAGAAAATGTCACTATCAGAATGCATGACAGAATTTGGAAGAAAAATAAAAAAATAAAAGGAAAAAATAAAAAAAAAAGTTTTCATCAAATTTGAAATGGTGTATCCAAAACCTAGACATAATTCATATCCCAAAAACATTGGAATGTTTTTGCCTTAAAAGTGTGATATCCTGGGGGCAAACTATTTTTTAATGATAAAACCTTGTTATGCAGTTATGAACAGAAGGATTGATGGGATTCAATATTTATTTTTAGCAAGTATCACTGTTCAAAAGCAACAACCAAAAAAAGATTCTTGAGATTTTCCTCCCTCTATCTCTAGATTCCCCGTGCAACCCCCCACCTCTCTCTCCCACCTGCCTAAAACTGCTGACAATTTTTAGGTCCCCAGCACCTTCCCTACCAGTCTCTCAGATCTGCAGCTGCTTTCTTCTGGTGCCTCTTTCTCCTGGCCCCATAAGTTCCCCTGTCTGAGCAGTGTCCACCTCTGGACACTTTTACATGCAGATGTAAGTGATCACAAATTGTAACTGGAGGGTCCGGGGAAAGGATAAGCTCTAGTCAGAGTTCAGAACTTGACCTGAGTCATGACTGAGGCTGTGATGCAACAGGGTTCATCAGAAATTATAACTTGAAGTTCAAGGGAGAGAGGCAGCGTGATGAGTGCTACCAAAAGAGGAGGGCAAAAAAGAATGTTTATCAAACCTGCATCTTACCCATCTCATTTATGCGCCTTACCACAAATAAAGATCTAAGAGCTTTTCTTTAAAATGTTTAAGAAATTTTAAAAGAAAATAAATTGCAAAATGAAGGTCTGTGTCAGCTACAACTTTTTATATTTTATCTTGCTCTCCACAGTAACACTACCTGGAGCAATGCTAAGCATGAGGGCCAAATCTGCCAACAAAGTCCTAGGCATGACTTTCGTTGACTTCAGCAGCAGTAACACCCTTGAAACCAGACATACAACTAAACCCTTACATAATTTTGCTATAAACATGTTATTCACTGAAATAATCTTGTTTTTTATATTGATGGCAACGGCCACAGATCGGAATAGCAGAAAAATTAAAGCAACTAATTTGATTTCCTGTGATTTAACATAAGTAAAACATTAAAAATCCTAATGTAAAGCTGCCTTCAGCCAATATTGTTACTGCAACTCTCAAGACTACTAATTTTCATTGACAGAATATTTTGAAGTTAATAAATCTTTCTTGAAATTGTAAAGTTTTTGTAAATTGTAAATTTATTAGAAAATTTTGACTGTTTTTTTGACTGTCAAATAGTGGGGAAGATTTGCGGTAAATAAATGTTTTTTGTGTGAAATTCCCTATCTAGAAAACAAGTTTTATTGATAACAGAATTACCTAAAAGTCCATGCTTCTAGCATTTCCATTTCCTCTGAACTGTTTAAGTTCCAAATCTCTGCAGTCAACTGTCAATTTATGTATATGAATAATAATTAATGCCACTACGGAACTGCTTGTCACACTCAGGGGCAAACAGACAAGCAGCAGTAACAAGTGACAGGATGAGAGGAAACAGCCTCAAGTTGTGCCAGAGGAGGTTCAGATTGGATAGAAGGAAAAATTTTTTCACTGCAAGGGTGATCAAGCATTAGAACAGGCTGCCCAGGGAAGTGGTTGAGTCACCATCCCTGGGGGTATTTAAAAGACGTGTAGGTGGGGTGCTGGGGGACATGGTTTAGTGGTAACTTGACAGTGTTAGGTTTACAGTTGGACTCAATGATCTTAAGGGTCTTTTCCAACCTAAATGATTCTATGATTCTAATCAAAAGAGGTGGCTACTTTTACACTATAAAAATAGCAAAAATTGGGGGGGGGGGGGGTGTCCTACTAAATTGTCACACTTAGGGAATGAGTTCTGCATGTTGTCACTTGGAGATAGAGCACATCTATACTCCATGTCATCCTGAAAACTGCACACTGGCATTGAAGGTTTCAGTGCTGATCTTACTAAAGATTCCCCTTGAAACTGTGAAAGTCATGCCACATGCATACAGAAAACAAGGTGTTGCCTTACTTTCAAAGCTTTTGCAGCATCTTGACCGTGAGAACAAAGAGAAATCATTTCATGTTTCTCAAGGAAAGCAGCTAATATCAGTTAAGTATCCCCCGACTTTATCTTTTAAAAATAAATCTTCCATTTTATAATACACCTGTAAATATTTAGTAGTATTAAGGACCCATTTCTGAAGCCACTGAGCAGGCAAACCTTCCACTGAAATCAAGTGATTCTATGCATAGAGACTGAAGAGTAGGTGGGGTGTTTCCTGCTACTATTTGTCCAGATAACAAAAATTTAATTGCAGTAATCTCAATCTGTTAGTCTCTGAACAGGTCAGCTCTTGCAGGTAATACCACAAAGATATAAATATAAGGTATTTCATGTTCTCAATAATAAGAAAAATCAAGAAAACAGACCAATGAGTTCCCTTGTTTTGGCCTCAATCTCTCCCAAAAGAATCTCAGGATTGGCACAGATTTTCTCTTCATCAGCACAATAACTCTCTAAAAATTTCCTATATTCTGGATCTGTGAAGAAAAATCAGTATGTTAATACTTTGCAATGCACGACAGACATGGAATCTATTTTCCACTGCGATGCCAAAAAAATACGTTTACCGTCTTCAATGCTCCCAGCTTTGGCATCTTTCTTCTTCAGCTTCTTTTTTGAAATCTTCTGGAATGGAGCAAACTCAACCACTGCAGGATACTCCAAACCTTAAAAAAGATCAATGCTTAATTTTTGGAGGCGGAGAAACATTCCCTATATTCAAGTGAGATTTTCAAAACTCTTGGAACTTGTGTTGGGCAGTCTTACTTGAAATCAAAGGTGAATGTTTCTACAACCCCATCCTAAGCTTCTAACAAAAAATTTTATGTAGCAGTATTTTAGATCCAAAACAAAATACATTTGTATTTTAATACTACATTTATACATTAAATATTTTTTAGACATGCTAACAAAGACTGTCAAAATGAAGATGACTACTGTTGCACAATAAAATTCTTGCATTATCATTTATAATTCCCTTTCAATTCTTTATAGATATTCATTTGAAGAGAAAAAATTGTACAAAACCTCAGCCTGACAAGGAGTAAGCACTAGTGGGCAATGAATCAGAAACAATTGAGTTGCTTCTGTAAAGTTGTGTTGCTGGAAGGCTTTAAAAAAATTAATGGTGGCTAATATGCAATAAGAACACATACCACCTTCTTTCAGAACCAAAACTGCAAAACTCAGCATGTAGAATTCTGTGAATCTTCCTCTTTTTTTTCTCTCTTTTTTTTTTCCTGTTTATGACGCATTACACAATTTCTAGCCCATGTTTACTGGCATGAATTCTTTGTTTTGAATTCTGCCTTAAACACTGGATTCTTCTTTGGCCTGGAATCAGAACTGTGTGTAGCTTTGGAATATCACCTGGTTTCCACTTGCAGCAGATTCATGGTTACACTGTGCTCAAGTCCACTGAAAACTTGGATTCTATCTGCTACATTTGTTAACCTTATTGAACCTAGTAATCCTCGCTTTATTTGTAGCCTCATAAAGGCAATGCCACCACAAGTCTCACCAGAAGGCAACTTGGATCAGAACTATTTGCACAACCAACCATGTCACACTGGCCAGCTGTGTCCAAGCTCATTTTTTAAAACGTACAGAAGATTCTGGCTTCAGTCTAGCATAACGCTGAAGAATGTGCTTAATTTAGGCAAACTGAAGTCTTGGCAGAATCATAAAAACAGTTTCTTTTTAGTTTTTCATCTAAAACACCCAGAATTAGAAATCTTGGAATCACACACTGCTGTGTTCTCCATCTCTAGGAAAATCCATCCAAATCTGATTAAGTTAGAAGCCTACAAAATATCTCAGGTAGGAGATGCTGAAGAGGAATTCGTTAGTTTGAGAGACAGGTCCTTTGGAGACCAACTCTCCAGTAAGAGTGGACAGGACTAGCTTTTGCAGGATCTCTGCACCACCGAGCATACAGAACAGACAATGTCTACACAAGAAACCAACAGATCTATGTCTGTTTTATACAACCCATGCAATTTTTTAGAGAAAGTATGAGTGAACAAAGCAAGGAACTGCTAAAGGGAAGGCACTATTTCTTGGCTACGGCAGTTTCATGCTGCTGGAGGAGACCTGGGTTTATCCACACCTACATCACAGAGTTTTAATTCACTGTGCAGCAAAATTTTGCAGACTGAACATTTTAAGGATGGAAACCAATTTTGTCACTCATTCTTGGAACTCAACTCAAGGTGTCTGCAAATGTTCTAAAAGGTCAAGCTGTACATATCTCAAAGTGGGCAACCAAAATAATGAAGTCAAGTTTTCATTTTGCTTTTTCACAACGGGAGTAAGTGGCACAACTGTATCTCACAGAAACACACTGAAAACTTAGCGATTCATGCTTGCAGTGTGCTCAGTTACTGCTGGGATGAACTGTGAAGCGTGCATGAGCTAATTATCTTAGCAGAATCTTTATAGTGTATTGCTTAGGGTACAAAAATGCACATAAAGCATGCACACCACGTAGACAAGCAAGACTGCATGGACAAATATATTTTGCACTTCATTATCTGTTAAGTGCTAAAGTCTTACATACTTTTATGTAATTAACTGTATATTGAAAAATAAACCACCTGGCACAATTAGCAAATGGGGAAGCAAATAGTGTTCTAAAATGGTACATATATATATCTATATACACTTAATATCTGACAAATAGTCCAACCTTTATTGTCAATGAAGACATAGCCATCAAAGCGATCTCTAAAAAGAAGGATGTCCTCGGGATTTCTAAAGTTAATGTATGCTCTTGAGTAGAGATGAGGATAAAGGCTGCAACAAGAAACAATTGTATTTTCTGTTATTTACTATTCTGTTCAGGACTGTAAAAGTAAAACCAGAAGGATCACACGGCAATTCTCTTCTTTGAGGAATGGCTACCTTAAGTGTGCATATCATAGTGTTTACCTATACATATCTAATTATATATGTGACAAAAAATAACTGAACAACCAAGTTCCTCGATGCAACTGTGAAATTTATTCCAAACTGAAACAAATATTGGTAGTTTGTTGTGTCTCCCAAACTTGCAGAGCAGATGCTTCCATTGTGCAAGATTAAAGCTTTAAGCCTAGTATTTAATGATTGAAGACATAAAACAGCAGTGCTTTATGGGAACTTCTTGGGCACCCTAAGAAAGGTTTCTGTCACTGAAACAGGAGGTAAGTAAAAGCTTCCAGTGAAGGGGCAGTTGCCAAGCTGACACTGTATTTAGAGAGATTTCCACCTTTAAATAGCCTAATAGTTGGCAAAATAATCCACTGAATTATATACAAATAAATAAGCTCCATCTGACACGTGTGGGTATCGATATACATGCAATGTCTAGTTGTGAAGAACATTTACTGTGAAAATCCCAAGAATTTCCAGTAAAAGAAAGAATAGGTACTTACCTAAAAGACAGATCCCGCTGCAAGGGTAAATGTTTAATGTGCCCGATAAAAACCACAGGCTTGGCACACCACCAACCATGATGAAACTGAGGTAACTTTATGAATTGCCAGCCGCCAGCTAAGTTATTTGGAGTCATGGCATATCCATGGTTTAAAGCCCTGCAACTGTGTGCACAAACAAGTTTGGCTTAAACTGCCTTCAGGGATAGCTACGTGCTAGGCCAGGTTTTTGACCGTATCTGAACACAAGCCCACAACGTTAAAATACCTATGTCCACATGCTACACACGCATGGCCTGTCTTCAAACTCACCACTAGCGGCAGGAGACAATAAACACACACAGTTGCAACTGTTTTTCAATCCCATAGCTATTTCAGAATCAGATATCACAATGAGTGAGAAAAAAGAAAAGGGTTGGATCACAGGATACAGCCATGTGGCAGCTCAAAGCATCACAGTTACTACAAACCAAGCATTTTATTTTTTTTCTTTTTCAAATGTGTATCTACGCAGATTCCACTTTGGGCGTTTGAAGGTGACCACAGAGAGCAGTGCTGTCAATAACTAACCAATGATTTTGTAAACCCACCGAATTTGTGTTTGATATTGTAGCCACAAGAAATGTTTTGGAAAAAAAACAGAGGGCTTTTTGCATTTAGATGTTTTGAAAATACCTGCTACGGAGTGTTTTTACAGCATGCAGAGGATAAACCTTCTCATTCTAAAAAAGAGCTATGCCATCCATACACACTCGCTGCATTTTGACATTCTAGGAAGGGAATAGCATTCAATGTACTGTAAGCAGGCAACACAAAAATGCCTGTTAGGGCATGACTAGGGCTATGCTGCTGACAGGAAGCAGCGCTGAAAGACGCTACAGGCATGGATGGCATCTGCCACAGCCTACAAAGATGCCACACAGCTATCAACCATTTGCAAGCCACCTCTAGAACAAAGCCACCTCTTGAGCAAATGAACACAGTGGTAGGTGGCTCGTGATTTGTCATGGGGTTCTGCAAATCCTGCAGAATCCTCTGTGATCAGATCTGCAACCGTCCAACTGCACGTGCAGCACAAGGTATCTCGACGGTGGCTGTGGAGTGACCACCAAGACGCAAAGGAGACAAAACAAACCAGTTTCTTTCTCATCAATTTCAAAGAAAAAAAAAATAGAATCATAGAATGATTCAGGAATCATTAAATATAACACTTTTCATAATTACATACAGTTAAAGAAATATTTTAAAAAGGTATGTAAAGGAGGAAATATTATTGTGGCAATCTATAGCTGTGCGGGAAGAAATGTCTCAGTGCTTCCTAATGGCTGGAATAGTGAAGAAGTCTGATACCTAGTGGCTCCCAGGAAGAAGTAAACTTCCTTCTGGAAGGAAGCATGTTAACAGGACTACTCCTACATTTCATGTTCTTTGATGTTTAAATTAAGTGAAGCCTGGTATTAGAGACTGACACGATTATACACATGAAATGCTGAAGAGTCACAAGATGAAACCAGGAATCTGGAGGTAGCACTATTTTTCAGCCAAGTTATTATTATCTGAGATTGAGAAATTAAGTTTCAGTTCCTAAATCTAAACAACTATGTTCCATCTTTAGTTTTCGTAAAATATTAAGACTTTCCGTAGATCGGACTGGGACACAGCTAAGTGTCCCAGTTGCCACATTGTTGTGGTTCTTCTATGCCTCAGTGCACAGCAAACAGCTTCATCATATGGTTGGATATTATTTTTTTTCTGCAGTAACTTTGAGCCTTACAATTGGGTGCATAATCATCATGAAACAGAACTGAAAATGCAAAGACTTATTCCTTCCTTATTCCCTTTAGCTTGTACACCAACACCATCTGTTTCATCTGCTTTGGCAATACAATCTTTTCCTGGTACACAACATAATATTTTTCTAACATTTTCAGCTTAGGCTTATCAGAATGAGAATCTTTTGTAATAGAAAAACATTTCATGTGGTTATTAAGCATTTATTAGTAAGAAAAAAACTGAGTCTGAAATGTATAAATGGGAATCTGGAAAGCAGAGATTTAGAATTTTTTACCTTGCAAATAAGGGATCCAGTGTTGTTGCTACACATTATTAACATCTTCAGTCACATCAGCAGAAACACACCAAAAATACAAAAGTATGCTTGTGCACAGTCGGATATTGATGTGCACACAGGAGCACAATAAAAAAGGACTGTCTGTCCATTGCTGTTGCTATGTATCAGGGTAGAAGGCTGTAGAAACGTGGGTGCAACGATGCTTAACAATTACAGGGTCCTTCTCTGACAGCCACTTGTATAAATAGAGTTGGTTCTGATATGCATGCAAGTCAGCTGTCAGAATGCTTAGCTTTTAAAGGCCTGATCACTGCATGTTTCAGACCCCTCTTAGGCTTCTTACCCAGCACAAGCGTGCAGTGTGCCTAAAACCAATGCATACAGTTATCTCTCTAAATGGGAAGCTAACTGAACCTAGCAAGTCAGAAACACTTAGCACTGGCCTGCATACAAAATACTGTCTCTTACTCTGGGTGTCAGACACCTGACTTCCAACTGCTGCTCCCACCCTGGATTCCCTCTTCACCTATCCACTGAGAACTCCCCAGGGTGACCATGCAGCAAAGAAAGCATGAGGCTTCACAGAGCCACAGGCACTCTGTGGCTAATAGCCTCTCTCTCTGTATTCAGCAGTTATTGGATAAAACACAGCTTTTGCTTTTCAGGATTTTGTCTTCTAGACAAATCCCACAGAGCAGCCACTGGACTCCCTGTGCCTCCTTTTTTTCATCTATCTACCAGCACAGATTTCATGCAGGATTTGAAATTCAGCTTTGAGGTTGCATGGTTAGTTTTGTAATCATAACAGCTGGTTCTATTTTGCCATATGTTTGCTGTCTATAGTGCTGCTTTCCATCCGTATCGTGCTTTGGACAGATGCACTGCACATGTTGGCATCTCTGGGACATCACTTAGAGCAGTCTCTACGGGAATAACCCAGATGAGTCTGACTCTACACATCTCCTTTGTGTGTAACACACTGTTTCTTTGGTTTCTGCTGTGAATTCAAGGGTATCCAATTGTTTAGGCTACATGTAATTCTACAATGCTTAAGTCTATCATCTCTTCAAGCTCTTACTTGAGTAAGTAATTACATATAAAAAGTAATTTATATTACTTTTATATAACTTTTCTATAACTTCATATAACTTATATTACTTACATTTTTATGTAAATAGTAATTTTAATAACAAATACATTTACTTCTACAAAGTACCTTTCAACACAACTGTGTAAAAACTGGTATACAGGAAAGCAATTTTAAACAGTTATCTATAACATAAAAAGCATGCTATCAGTCATGGTGTGTATATATATACACAAACATATATATTTACATGCATATGTAGATCCCTACATCCAAATTTTGGAGTGTTAAATAAACTCCTCCATTCATAAACTGCATTGTAATTTCTGATTACACTGATAACTCATCATCTACATTGCTATGTCAAGCTAAAATCCACTGGCCTTCATCCTTTTGTCTCTCATCTTCTGTAGTTAATTCACACTGGAATGAACTGGCATTTTAAATTAACTCAGCCTTTCCTTTTCCAGATGTAAACGAGCACAATTTCCCCAGCAGAAGAGAAGCAGAAGCACTATGCAGTTGTGATGACAGTGTCACTCACTCCATCCAGAACATACTAGTGGTGCTTCCCTTGAAGCTCTAAAGGCACTGCCCCTTCAGAGGTGCAGTTCCTGGGTGCACTACCACCGTCCTACAGCATTAATGCTGTTTGCCTGCAGTAATCTTGAGTAAAATGTTGGGAAGCAGTTATGAACGGAAAGCAAGGAATGCTGTTTGCAAGAAGCTTTATCACTGTCTGTGACTCAAGGCATGGCACTGACTACTTGATTGGCTTTCACGTAAGCAAAGCTCCCGTTCATTATAACCTCACAACACTAATAGAGTCCCAGCACTCAGTATTCAGTGCCGGTCTCAAGGGATGATCCAAATCCTGCAGGGCCAGAGCTCAACCTCTTGACTGAAGTTTTAGAAGGCTCAGAAATGTTTACATGCAAGACAAAAAAAAGGTATCTGGAAAAAAATAATATTTGGAGTCTGAAAACAAGATAGGCTGTCAGGAAGGCAAAGTCTTCATTATAAGCTAGAGAGTGTGTATATCCAACAAACGTCCCTAAAGGCTGTAGAAGCAGTCACAGGAACAGTGTTTTGTTTGTATTTTGATGTTAATGTACAAGAGAGAATAAATGTAATGCAGTGAATCAGATGAATCTGAAAAATGAACAAAACACAATGCAACAGTCATTTTCTGAAATGATTTTACTGAAATGGATGCAACTGAACAAGGGTTATACATTAATGACATTACTTAATCCAATGAAATTTTAAGAGGGTTTATAGCTTGCCTACAGTAAGACATTGAAAACTTAAAAGATGACCTTTGGACTGCAAAAACAGAAAAACAAGTTGATATGTGTATCTTGTTTGTTTGGTCCTCTAGGGTGAGATGACCTTAGAAATAAAAATGTAGAAACAGCCGTAGTCAGACCTGCCTAGTCCTTTCTCCAACAGCAACTAGTAGAGGATGATTACAAAGTTTATTAAAAAGGGAAACTACACACTGACACTTCACCTAGTATCTATTTTCGGCTACTTGCAGCCTAGGAACTTTGTAATGCAGAATTTGTATCCTTGTGTTTAATAGGTTTTAATAGATAAATATTTGTCTAAGTGTTTATCTAACTGCTCCTGAAAAGTTTTCAACCGCCATGATTTCTGGCATTAATATCTGACAAGGAGTTTTACAGTTTAACAGAATGTTTTGTGGGGAAAAAAAAGTCTGTACTCCACAGCTGAAGAGATCTGAATGAACTCTTAGAAACTTCTGTTATCTAGACTTTCACAGGATGTGGTTAAAATGAGATTTTACAGCTTCTCAGGTAAATCCGTCTGCTTCTGTATCAAAACATTTGCATGCCCATTTCTCTTTCCAACAAACAGATCCTCTTCAGTGAGTAGATTCTCCAAATCAATCTTGTTAGGTAACATGAAATTTGCTTTTTATTTTCCCATGTTTTTTATTATCACTGCATTCTCTGGATTGGTTACCACTACGCACATGGTACAGGATCTAGAGAAAAGCTCATCAGTGAAAGCGAGAAGGTACCGCAGAGAGAACATGCCCACAATGTCCTGTAGCAATTCCTGTTAGCTGGAATAGCATGAAGACACATCCACAGTGATTTTCCTGAAGCTTTGTGAACTGTCCAGACCAGGACAGATTATTGCAGCCCCATTTTTTATACTCAGAAGAGTATATCCTTTTCTCCGCTGGGTAAGAGAAGACTAAGACTCACCGTACCAATCTTGCCTCTAGCAATTTCTGAAAGTTTACTGTATATTCTAGAGTGTGTGAGCACATAAAGAGTTAAATCATAAACAAATGTACATGGGTATGTGTCAGCATTTAAACAAAGGGGACAAAGTGACCCTGGGCCATTCAAAGAACAAATGATCAGTCAAGACAATCCGCTGTAGAACTGCAGCTAAATGCCGGTTTAAACTGCATTGTTTGCAGGAAGAAGTTGTAGCTATACAAACTTTGTAAAGACAAACCCATTCTGAAAAAATACATCTTTTGTAGGAAAGCATAATTATTAACAAGCAAGATGAAGCAAAAAAAAAAAGTCAATACGAAACAGCTCATGTTGAAAAAATTAAACTTAGAAGAAAACACTGTTTTCTAGAGAATTTAAATTCGTGAAGGCAGAAAACAGCAACCCAAAAGTCAGGAGGAAGAGAAGAGTTTGCTCCTAGACCATTCCTTTATTACAGGGCTCATACACAAAACTCAAGGAAATCAACAATCCAAGTAACCCATATCAGACGTACCACTTTTCAAAAAAAAAAAAAAAAACAAACCAAAAAAAGCTGTGTTTCTTTGCTTGCCACATCTTGAAGTCCAGTAACAAAACAGTGTAAGAAATACAGCTTTATTTTCTTCAGATTTTTTGTTGTTTTTAATCATCAAGATCCGCTCTTCAAGGCAAACGAACGTTTCAATTGTTTCAAGCATGTCCTCATCCCTCCACCAGAATGAAATCTACGCTATCTCAAAAACTTTTTCATATATATATATGTTCTGTCCCTAGCTATATGAAAGTGCATGATGAGTAACATAGCATGAGAGAAAAAAACATAGTATCTTTCAGGAGTGACATGGATGTAATTAAATGAATGGACAGCATTTTGAGTACTTCAAACTTCATCACATAGAAAGGAAAATGAAACTTCATATGTACACCTGTTGTCAGTGTCTTCTCTTTTCTAGGATGGATGACTCCCTAAATTCTTGTGCCAATTGTTCTAGAAAATTAAAATTGTAATTTTTTAAATGTTTCCTGGCATTTGTGCAGCTAAACACATTGAAGACAAATAAACTCTTCTTCAGAGAATTTTTTGTTTGCCTCTGATATTTTCCCCTGATAAAATGAACAGCTGGGACAGAAGCTTTAAAGAGACCCATTTGCAAATAAAGATGGCAAGGTTCAGAAGAAAAATGTTAACCAACTGCAAAGGCTTTCAATCAGATCAAACTTTCCTCTTTCCTAACCTCACATCCTTTGTGGCTCCACCAGAAAAGCTGAAGCTAAATAGTAGATCTATTTAGTCGACGCACACATAGGTCAGGCATAACCATCAAGTTTCACTGAAGAGACACTTGGTCCTTTCCCTTTGTGGGATTGGCTCCGAGAGAACCTGTATGGTCAGAATTAACCATCTCCTAACAAAGAGGTGGCAAAAAGTAACAGTATTCTTTCAAATAAAATCAGCCCAGGAATTAGTCCTTTCCAAGTATAATTTGCCACAAACAATTCCCTATGAAGGAAAGGCTACCACTCTTGGTAGGATCACCCCTAACTTGAGAAGTTGGTCAGCAATAGGCATCCAGGATCTTTCTGTAGCCAGTGAAATCACTCACTGCATGCTCAGGTAAGCTAAGATGGATCTTAAACTTCAGTTTTTCAGAACACATGCATGCAGGTGTAGTATTTTGTTTATTTTAATGCTTAAGTTCCTTCTCTTCTGGAAATTGTTTTGTTTGAAAGGGAATTTTATTTTACCACTGCGATACTGAGTAAATCATATAACAGCAAACCTGATTTATTTTAAATCACCCACTTTTTTTTTTTGTTTTGAATGAGAAAAAAATTAACAACACTGGATTATTTGAAAAACTGTACAAAATAAATACAAAAACATGTAAGCAAACCAAGAAAGTAAGCTCAAATACCAGTCAAGAAACAACCTTTGTGATGTTTGCCCTAGGCTGACTCTTTCTAGTAAAATACAACAAACTCTTTATCAATGAAAGTTAAAAGAAACATCAGGGTTTCACATAAAATTATGTCCTATTCATACACAAAAAATTTCTATTTAAATTCACTGGTGTAAAAGAAAAGGGTGGGAATGCATTGCCTCTGCAAATGTATCCAGGTTTGCACAAATATTTTAACTAACAAAACAAACAAAAAGGGCTTGAAAAAAAAATACATGGTTTGGTATGACAAAAATACGTTAATTGGGTCTTAAGCACCTGAAAACCCACACAAACTGCTCATCCTCACCTGGGATCAGCAGTGCAAAACTCAAAATAATCATGGGCAGGTAGAGGATGTAGCTGTTCCTCCAGTTGCTCCTTAGTTAGACAAGGAGGAAGCCGTCGAATAACTACCTGCATGTATAAAAGAAAATGGAGATTTATCTTTGATTAATATGCTGTAGAAAGAGGCTAAACAAATCACGTTACTCCACTTTAAAAGCTCTTCCTCTAATTGGGATCTTCAGTTGGACCATTTGCGATTTACCTTCTTGGACTTGCTGACACATGGAATGATTTCCCTATCTCAGTTTTTGCTAACGTTGCAAAATTACAAGGTACCTGAGATATTCTGATTAAGCGCTTGAGAAGCATTGCAATTTAGCCAAAACCAAAATATTTTAACAACCAAACAAAACCAGGTATCAGCTACACAAAATTTTCACAGTATCTCCTTTTAAAATTATTAAAGCTAACTTTGAAGTCTCCTATTACAACATAATCTTAGTGTACTATGTTTATGTGCCCAGATGCTGGCAGCAGAGGCTCCAGGGCGGCCTCAGCCCCGTGCCAGACACAGCCAATTTCCAGCCAGCTCCAACGAAACCACCGCAGGGCACAGCTGAGCCCTGCAGCCAAGACGGTGGCTCCTGGGAGAAAAAGTATTAAAAAAAAAAAAAAAGACAGAGCAGGCTGCACAGCTGTGTACAAGGCAGAAGAGTAAGGGGAAAAAGGGAGTGAGAAAGAGCCCTGCAGACACCAAGGTGAAAGAAGAAGGAGGAGAGGAGGTGCTCCAGGAGAATCTTCTGCTCCAGCAGCTGGAGGAGACCGTGATAATCAGGCCGTTCCCTTGCAGCCCACAGAGGGCTACACTGGAGCAGATCCCCACTGCAGCCCATAGGGGATGCCATGCTGCAGAAGGTGGGGATGCCTGAAGGAAGCTGCAGCACAGTCAGAAGCCACGCTGGAGCAGATTTATCCTGAAGGACTGCAGCCCATGGGGAAGACCCACACTGCAGCATTTGGGAGAGACCCCTGCTGCAGCAGTTCATGAAGGGCTGTACCCCACAACAGGACAGCAGAGACCTCACGCTGGAGTTGGGGAAGAGCGTGAGGATGAAGGAGCTGCAGAGAGGAGCACTTATGTCCTGTAATCCCTATTCCACATCCCCCTGCACTACTTGAGGGCAGAGGAGGTAGGGCCCGGTAGGGAAGGGCTGAGGGCAGGAAGGTGGTTTAGTTTTAATCTTTGTCTCCCACCATTCTACTCTTTTTAAATTAGCAATAAGGTAAATTAATTTTCTCCAAGTTGCGTGTTTTGCCTGTGATGGTAATTTGTAAGTTATCTCCCCATCTTTATCTCAACCAACAAGTTTTCCACCTTATTTTCTCCCTTTGTCCTGTTGAAGAAGGAGTGAGAGAGCAGTTGGCCAAGGGTCTGGCAGCCACCCAAAGTCAACCTGCCACACTCAGGTAAACTGGCCAACAAAAAAGGCTGGGAAACCATGCAGAAACCTTTGGGAATGAATGATGCCAGCACTCAAAACAGTAAAATGGCCATCAAGCTTCAGACAACCTATTTCCATTTCTTGCCAATATCTGAATACAGGTGACTTAACTTTAAGTTACAGTGACTTTCAGTGCTTCAGTTTCCCAATTTAGAAAATGGGACTAAATCAAGTATCACAATACTCTACGCAAGTCTTCTTTGAAAAAGTGCTCAAATAAAGCCAGGGAGAGAGAAGTGCTCTCGTCTGTGCCAGAGCTGCTTTGCCACAGCAACAGCCAGTCTTGGTTTCTGCAGAACGAAAGGTGAAAAGACAAGCAAATCCACAGCCCTGCTGCTGGGCACCTCAATGTACTTCGGCGAATAAACGCTCTCACGCCGCAGATGCGGGAACACCCGTTTAAAGACCTCCTGAAATGAGACTCGGTCTGTTGAACGTGGCCTAGTGCGAGGTGCNAGGTGAAAAGACAAGCAAATCCACAGCCCTGCTGCTGGGCACCTCAATGTACTTCGGCGAATAAACGCTCTCACGCCGCAGATGCGGGAACACCCGTTTAAAGACCTCCTGAAATGAGACTCGGTCTGTTGAACGTGGCCTAGTGCGAGGTGCCCCTGCCCATGGCGGGGGGGTTGGAACTCGATAGTCTTTAAGGTCCTTTCCATCCCCAACCATTCTATGAAGAGGGCCTACCTGCCCCATGCTCCTCGCCGGATCCCCCCCGACATCTCCCACCAGAGCTGCTCCTCACCCGGTCCCCTCCCCGCCTCATGCCCCCTCCTTTCCCCTCCCCACGCGTGTG
>VXBJ01004143.1:41998-77725 GCA_013400055.1 Nycticryphes semicollaris
GGGGTGGTGGTTGGTTGAGCGGGGCTCCTTCGCCCCATACCTTAAGTGATGGAGGCTGAGGAGGGATGTTGCACCCCATCCTCCCTCATGGCGGGGACAGACACTGCCAGGGAGCCCAGAGGGCCCCCACTGTGCTGGATGCCGGGGGGAAGGGAGAAATGTACCCATTTCCCTTCTCTGGTGGCCCCCCAGGGCTTGGTAGCCCTGAGACCTCCCTCTGCCATGGCCTTACCTCTGCCTCGTACCAGCAGGATGGGCAGAGACACCTCGGGGACGTGTCACCCAGAGCCTTAGGATGCAGGGCCTGAAAGCTAGCCAGGTCCTGGGGAGAAAGCGGTGGGAAAAGAAGCCATTGCTCATTATTTTCATCGGCTCATGAATCTTGTGGCTGCGGCAAATATCTTGTCAGCCTAGAGCTCTGCACAGTGTCACCACTGGCCTCAGCCTCCCAAACCATGCAGAAGGCTGCCTGTGAGTATCTCTGGCCGATGTCTCCCTGCCTTTCTGACTGGCTCCCCCAAATTCAGCTGCTGTTTCCCTCCCACAAAGCCTTACATCCTGTACCCTTCTGTGTTTGTGATACACTGGTAGATGGTATCTGGTTTATCTTAACGAGTAAGAGAAACATACCGAATATGGATGTAGAATGGTTTTAGAGTTGGACAGTGCTGTAGTCCAGTCTCTGGCAGCGGCAAGTTCCTGGGAAGGTCACCAATAATGAGCAGAATAAGGACAAGAAGGAAATATATATAGCGATATAACTTCAGAATAATCTCTCACCTGCAGAGTGTCCCTGAATTGACTCCCCCAGGGGAAACTGGTCTTCTGGGTGGCTGATTTGGAAGTAAGTACTGACCCATCAATCCTAGATTGCAATGGACACATTTTGCAATGTCAAGATCCACAAAGTTTCTTGAAATTCCTGGGTGAGCTCTTAACCTAATTGTAATTGCCTCAAAGGCTGGGAGCCAAGCCAAGTTATCTCAAGAATTCCTCTGACGTCCAGGAAAAGTCACTCACAATCTAGAAATAACGGTTCTTCCTAGATAACTTTAATGCCAATAAAATGAAGGACAGCAACAGCCAGCCAAAAAACCTCGAGCAGGTACCTGCCAAAGCGCAGTGCTTTGATATGCTGCCTTGATACCAACACATGTTCCTGCTATTCCATCCATTTCTTCCTGCTCCTACCGCTCTGCCCCGCTGACAACACTAACACAGCAACAGCAGTGGTTTGCTGTCTTCGAACTTGAGAACTGATCAGATGATAGAGAAAAAAATTGTAAATGCTGGACCAGTTTCCCGATTTGATTCACAGTGTAACCACAGAGTACGTTTGTATTAACACAGCTGAGAAAGTAGCACCAGGGTGAGTAGATTCCTGTAGGAAGGGCAGAAATACTACAAACCAGTATTGTTACCAGAGCTGACATACCATCAGATCATGACTGGAGAACACAGGAAGAAACACTAACTTTTATCAATGAAAATAGTAGTAACAGAAAAAAGGAAACAACCCAGGGCTTGTATCCATGCCTGACATGAGATAAAAGGCTTGATTTGCTAGAAGACTTTTTTTGCCAACTTCCATGTAGAAATTGCCATAACGTCTTAATAGAAAACTAGATTTACCTGTGCTGGATTAAAAAAGTGGATAGTATTATAGAGAAAAAGGTGTTCAGCTCTTTCGAGAATCTGTGATTATAGCTTTCTGGCTGCTCTGCGTGTAGCAAGAAACTTTGCTGTCACTTCACCCATAACATGATCTTCTTGGTTACAATCATCCAGGATACATAAGCACAGACGTAAAAATAGCTACGAAAAGACCCTTTAAAGGATGAGACTTGCCTAATACAGTAGCTGTTGAGACACACTCCTTATAGGATCTTAACTGGCCAAAGTCTTCTAGTGCGCCCAGGAAAAATCTCTGGTTTACCTCAAACATAAGAAGTCACCTGAATGGCACACAAACTGGTACCTCTTTGGTAAGAAAAAAGAACCCTCTCTATGACTTTTTCCAGCCAGCCACAGTGAAGACCTGGTGCTGGCCAGGAGATGCGAGGGATTTATTTTTCCCACACTCTGCTTGGATAAAGACTTTTCCACTATGGCTCACCCCATGTTTTTCAGGACAACGTGCAACTGTAGGTGAAGTGCTCTGTAACTAGGAAGTAAGACCTTACTTTCTAATGTTTAAGAAAATATGGGATTGATACTGAATTGTGCACTGGACACAGACTCCAATTCATGTTCTAACATATGGAATGGTAACTCGGGCAGTTGTAGTTTCCTCTGGGAAGCCACAGAACAAGTTCCACTATCATTGTGGCAGACGCAGACTACAATACTGTATTGGTGTTCAGAGGAAAGGGAATCTCCTCTGAGAATGACAACATAATCAGTCACAGCAAAAAAGTCTATCTGAGCAGCACAGCAAGCAATTAAGAAGGCAAAACAGAGGAAAATGAATATTAGCCTTTTGATTGACTAGCAGGTATCTCAGACTGGCTAATGAGAATTCTCAGATAAACAGAGGCCTTCCCAGCTAGCAATTTCTTCCACAGAGTGATGTCTACTACGTGTATATTCCTTAGGACTCAGAACCTGGCCACCAGGAACTCAATGAGCCACGAGACAGATGAAGTGAGACGAGAAGTACTAGTTTATATTTTCCAGCTTATGTAAAATGACACTCAAAACATTACAGTATCAGCCCATCCTTTGATATCCATTCATTGGCAAAATTAAAAGTAAACATTTGTCTGTCTTAAAGTTAAGAGGACTATTAAGTCAAAAAAGATGGGCTGCTGGAAAGCAAAAAGACAGCAAGGTTTCAGTAAAGGTACTTTGATTCAGCCCTTGTCTCCTCTTAGTTATATAAAGTGCCAAAAAAAGGTATAGAAAAGATTTCATGAATCACACTGATATGTCAGGGGTTTTTTTTATACCTTGCCCCTATAAAGTGGATGAAAATTGTATCACAACCAAACATACATGTTTTTTGCTAAAAGTATAATTGGAAACACATCTTTAAATGTTAACACACATGTACTGAGATACAGTGTAGAAAATACGTTTTAGACCAGTGATTTTATTTTGCTGACTCAAACAAAAATAATCTTTGTATTTCATGAAATATCTGTCTCCAGAAAAAAAATGCTAGTTCTTGAGATCTGAAGTACTTCGCATTAAAGTCTGGACTGCTAAACTTCAGGAAATCTGTTCTTAACAGTAAATGCCCAAACCTAGCTGCAAGTCACAGAAGAAAGTATTATGACAGCTTGTAGCATTACGTTTTTAATTTTAAGCCCCACGCAGTGACACACGTGGACAAGGTGAGAAGACCAGGGAAGGGAACAAATTTACACAAAATACGTTCAACACTCACGCTAAGGCGGCAAACAGAGACCCGTCCTGTTTAGTGCACGGACAAATCGCTGCTGCTGTTTCAGAGGCACACGCTTTACTTCTTCATTTTTCAGTGAACCAACGACATTTAAAAAATAGCACACTCCAAAAGACTTGTAAAAACCGTGTATGTGTATTATTGAGTAACCCTTTGCATTGACAAAACACCTATGTGCGAAGTGAATGACTGCGGTCCCTACAGTGGCACGCTGTGGCTCACAACTTCATTGTAACCCTAATTGCAAGTCAGGCCAATTCATCTTAACATTTACACCATTCAAGTTTGTTGCCTAGTCAGCTTACCAAAAACAGTCCTCAGACGACGTTTCAGTAATGCAAGATAGAATAATGACAAAGAACTGAAATTAATGAAAGTATAACAAAGTATTAAAGTAGCATGCTTTGTCATCTATTTCATGTGTGCCAAACGAGTCAAATGATGGAAAGCCACTGAAATTGCTACTTAAAAAGAATACACATTTAGTAAGTATAGAACTTCATGGATTCTTTTGGTCTGTTTACTAAGAAAGCATTCCTCACAGACAGGATGAAAACTCAGAAGCCACAATAACACCACATTAGACTATTCAGTTTTACAACATTGTTAATGGTTACATGGCAAGTGCTATTTTTAAAGCTTCACAGTCTTATTGATGGCAGACACGTGGATCAGTAAACAGTTTTTTTAAAAAGTGAATTTATTTTTTACTTCATCATGTATGATTAATTTTCTAGAAATAGTCCGTCGTGTATACTTTTTAATCATCCTTAAGGCAAGCATTATTTCTCCGGTGTTAAGTACACAATAGTAGTTTGAATACATATAAAAATAGCAAATTCTTGAGTATAACACCATTAACAAAAATGCTAAAACAAATTACACTTAGACAAAACGAGCTCTCTACCAGCATTTATGGTCACGTACTGTGGTCTGACATTGATGTTTCTAACATCATATCACTTTCATTCATTTCAATCTCAAACGTTTCTTCCAATGGGCGACTAGTATCTGTGCTTTTCCTCTGATGTGATGTCTCTAATGTTACTATGCCACTTTCATCCAGGGTTTGTCTTTCTATGTCAAACTCTCTGAAATCCCAAGGAGGTGAAATTATGTTCTTTAATGTCTTCATTGTGTGTACGTCGAAGTCATAACATCTTAATTTGTCTTTGATCTCTGTTCCTAGGAAAAAAGGCAAACCGTTAGTTCATTCCAAGTGAACGCTCTCAAAAACCTATCTCAAAGAAATTATCATCCAGAGGCTACTCCGATTCTCAGCTTTCAGACTTAACAGGGAGCTGGCGCTGCTTAATGACTGAAGCTGAATAGTCATTAGTTGTTCTGAAAAAATCCAACAGGCTCCTTTTTGAAAAAAGCACAACTCCAGATTCAAAAGTCTGTTATGAGAAGTAATTGCCAGTTCTCTAAGAGGCTGCTTCTTTTGTTGTTTAAGTTCACACAGCATGGTTTGCATTAATGCATATCACACAGCTGCATGGTTCTTCCAGATGTGCTAACCAACTACAGATGGAGCAAGACAACATTGAGAAGAAACATCTGCTTCAACTGCATAAAAAAAATCTGCAGGAAAAGCAATAGAGCACAGATGGCTTTTACGGGCTTCAGCTTCATTAACATGCTTGACAGGACATCTACTGTCTTCATTACAGATAAATCACTAAGTTCAATTAAGCAGAAATATGTCACTATAAAGTTGGGGGGTTTTGGGGAGACAAAGTTTTCACAGAATATTTCAAACTATGGCAATATAATGTATAATTGTTATGAAGTACTTTTTTTTTTGTTGTTTTGTTTGTTTAAACATACGTAAAGCTCTATTTTTGGAGGCAGAAGAATTTATCCTATCTCCACAGAGCAGAGTTCTGACGTGGTGAAAATGACTTGCCCAGATTCCTCTACAGCAGCACTAGCTGAAATAAAGTCCTTGAATTTTCTAACTCCATATTTCTGTTTCATTTTTTCCTCATTCCCTTTGGTTTCTAAGCTGCCACAAACCAATTTTTGCTATAAAAGGAACCATCACTGCCTCCAAGTGTTGCCTTTCTTTATACTGTTAAGAATTTACTGTGATGATGCTTACGAAAAACAGCAGTCATCTGCAATTCCTGATAGGTTCTGACTCATTTAGCCATTAAAAAAACAAGCCACAGCAAAACCCCAACAAAAACATACTCTGCTTTGTAAGTTAATTAGGTAACTGTAGACAGCCTTTCTTGATGCAAGAAAGACTCCTCTCAAAGGACTCGATGATGTAAAGAGTGAAACATTTACCAATATAGGCTTCGGAATCACCGATGTACATTTCTATGCAATGTCCAAGCATCGTGACTGAAAACGTGTCATCCCTCCTAAGACCAAGGGCCTATTCATGAAATACAGACAAACCAACCCAAAGTAAAGAAGTATTCAATAGCAAATAAAACCATTTACATCTTAAGTCCATGCCAGTTCCCAGTTTGTTGTTCTGTAGCTCGACTTTGCTATCAGAGTCTTCAACCACAGAGCAAAACATTGTAAATCTTAAATAACCTCATGATGTGAACTGGCTGAAGTAATAAGCAAGCAAAGCACAAAAACAAAACAAGAAAAGGATATGTATACAGACAGAGAATCATTCACAAATCAGGAACTACAATGTACTACGAAAATAGTGATTAGAAAACCTGAGCTGCAATCTGTAGCAAAATAGATTGGGGCGTGCTAAAGGTAATTACACCTAAATATAGGTAACACAAGCTTCTAAGTAAACAGAACTGCAGCTAAATTCAAGCCAATCAGCTTGAATACTGAAAATTGACCTGAAGAAAATTCACTGTTACTCCATGAAAATGTGAAATCACTAAAACTGTCCTGCAATAATAATATACGGTATCATTGTCCTGCAATAGTAAGGATCATATAATAAAGATAAATATGAGACAACAGAAAATAGTGTTATCTTTAAATGTTGCACTTTCTGTAAAATTTCTACTTCAAGGCATAGGCTGGAAGTATTTTAAATCATTTCAGCTGCACGAGAAGCTTATGTACATAAAATGTATACAAACATTGTAATATTCAACCGATTTATAAAAAAGAAGGATCCAAGTACTAAGTCTCCTAAAGTGGCTGGTTTTACCTAATTAACAGAAAACTTATGGATTTTTTTTTTTTTTATATTAAGATTATAAAATAAATGCTAATTTGGAGGCTGGACGAAATTCTGGTTCTCAGTTCCAAAACCCAAACCAGCCAAAACAGAATCTGTGAGCAGCACTTTAATTTAAGGTAGTTACATACCGTGTGAAAATAGTCGATTGCACTTTCAAAGTTGCCCATTAGACTATGAATGTAGCCAATGGCAGAGTAAGTAGAAGCATTTTGAGGAATTAATACTAGAGCCTGGCGATGGTATTCCAGTGCTTCCTCGTATTTCCTGTCAGGAATACAGACAATCTATTAGTAAGCTTCAGGGTGAACAGTGCTTATATAGTATTACACCGATATTTTCCTTAGCTCAGTGGCACAGGATCCTGCAAGAACTTAAAAATTATTGCTTCATACTCTGAACACAATAGAATGCACAAAAGACTGATAGATATTGACTATTTTCTTCCTCAGCATAATTGAGAAATCCTTGTTCCCCGTATGTAGCACAGCAGCTGCCTAGAGCTAGGCCCCGTTTGGAGATGATCTTAGCAATCTGATATGGTAAATTGCTTTAGATGCTTAATGCTGCTCGTTCTAACATTAGCTTTCTTTCTCTAGCTTTCATTTTCCTCCCCAGGGGAAGGAAGGAGCTGCACCAGACTAAATCACTCATTGTTCAAACTGAGAAAAGCTCCCCGGGCAGAAATTTCAAAACCCGTAAGTGCTTCATACACTAGTACTTTTGTGACTTCCATCACCCTACCATCTTTATCAGAAAAGAAGATTCTCACATATCCATAATTTCTCTCCAATGCCAGCCACCCTTTCTCCGAAAATTATCCATTAATTAGACTGGTTAACTCATCTGTTATTTTATAAAACAAAGATCGAACATACATTATGGCATGGCTCTGAGAAATTAAATTGTCACATATAAAGAGAGCAACTGTCTAGTCATAAGATATTTTATTTTAATGCCTATAGTTACAATGACATTTTGCAAACAGCAACACACGAAGTTGTTGGAGGGCATAAAGCAACAATTGAGGCAGAAAAATTATGCAGCTGTTCGCCTGCTGCACAGAACTTTCCCATTATTTGAATTTTATTTTCCCTCATAGTATTTACCAGTCCAATTAACTACCGCTGTATTTTAATATGCTGCTTTCAAATTTCAACCACAAAATGCTGGTGAGTAGACATATACCCTGTAGGTCTTCTCATAATACCAACAGCGTGTATTATGATCACTAGTAATTTAATTACAGAACTTTTAAAGCTGTCAAAGCATATGTACAGCTGCCTAAATTCTCAACTTGGTTTTCCTGAAAGATGGTTTACAAGGCTGTAGCAATCCATTAGGTTGGCTTTCTGAACTTGAGCAAATAATGCAATGCGAGTTGCCCTACGTGTGATATAAGCAGTTACTAACTTATTGTAGAAATTAAAAAAGACAAAAGGAATTATAAATGAAACAAGTATTTGAAAAAAAACAACCCTGCAATTATACTCATGAATACATTCCAGAAGCAGTGCCTTTTGTTTTATTTTGGCAGGAAGGGTAACTATTATACATTCGTATTTCACAATGAAAACGAAGACTAATCGGCAATTCAAGCTCAATGCAATTACTACAAAAGCCAAAGCAGAAGTACAACTTCTATCTACCCTAATCATGATTCTCATTAGCAGCTTTGAAACAAAAATTACAGTATACACCAACTGGACAATTAAAACCATGACATTAAAAAAAGATACGGTACTGATTAAACAAAAGAAAACACTAGTTAAAATCAGAAAAAGGTAATTAATAAGAAAACATTTCTCTATGTTAAAACTGTTAAAGTTTGCATATGTACTTTGTACTTTCTTTTTCTATTCCTAGTATGGAAATATGAAATGAAATATGAAATAGTTCTGATCTCAAAAACCACCCAGCAGTATTTTATGGCTGTGTTAATGTCACTGAATATTTCACTTCAAGGAAAAACAAAAACCAAAACCTAAACACAAGCACTGATCCAAGCAACTAAATGGCACAAACCCACCTTTATGTTAGTTAAATCAGTGGATCTATTCAAGTATGACAGGACAGGGACAGCAGCCAGTTAAAATTCAGACCCGTACAAGGATCTAAAAGCCTACAAAAACCTTTCCGTTTAATAAGAATCAATAGTTAAGGAAAGGCTTTCATATTAGGTACTTTAACTTGCAAGTAGTAAACTGGATATAAGGGGTGATTAATGTATTTACATTCACAAGCTGATTTAAGGAATCTTGTCCTTATAAGGTGCTTCTACACTGCTCTCATGTGGTACACAAATGAGAAGCAGGCCTAGAGAAAACACATTTGTGTAGTGCTCCTGATAAACGTTCACTCCAGTATTTTCTGCTTACTTGAGCTTTCTGCAGACATGTCCTAAGTTGTTCAACAAAGGTTCCCACTTATCAACTGTTACCTGCAAAAGAATGCAACAGTTCAAATAACTGGCTTCCCAGACTGTAACTGAATTTTGTCTACTTTAAAAAACAAACATGGCATGAACAAGGCAATTCATCCATGACCATGAAAAATACCACAAACATTTTTCAATTCTTTTCAAAACACACAATTAAGGTAAAAACATTTATTCAGTAATTTGTTTTTCTAAATTTTCCATTCCCCAAACCCAATTAATTTCTTTAGAGGGTCAGTGACAGTAAAACTTGGATGCAAATCAAAAAGCGCTTGTTTTCCACTTAAAAAATCACAAGTCTCTCAGCCTAGGAGCACTGAGAAGCCCTCAAATTAACTGTATGTAAAATAATCATGAGTACTGAAGGTCTTTTTGCCATCTTCTCTACAGTATAACTTCACCTGCTCTAAATAAGTAAGCTCATTTACGAGGCACACAGAAGATATTCTAAGCCAACAAAAGACCCAAAAGGCTTTTTGCTGAAATTAAAAATAATTTGGACTGGATTGTATTATGTGTTTGTAATGTATAACAATGTAGGACTATCTCTGTATCTCTAGTTATTTGTGGTGTTTCCCACTCTAATTCTGTATTTCCATGTGTGTGTTTATTGATATGATGATATTTAGTACTTAACAATAAACACGAAAAATGCCACAAATGCAAGAATTTAGCCATATGCATAAATTTAAGCCTGATCTACAAAGGTTGTGGCAATCACATAAACAATACAGCTTTAATTACAGCCACACAATCCTATTTATATATTGGTGAGTGTATAAACTAGTATCTGTGCAGTATGTTTTAGCAAATGCGTGCCTTGTCCACATGAAGATTATAGCTTTTTCAGTGCTTTCCACTCTAGAAGTAATTTCATTATCTTGACATTGTGTTAACAATTACAGCACCATGAGGTGCTGTCATCATTAACTAAATTTAAGCTAAAAAAATCAAGAGAACCCATCGTAAGATTCACAAGAAGCCCACCGCAAGGTGGTACTACTTTCGTTAAGGCATCTTAAGTTACTCTAGCACAATGTGTTTCTGTAGACAAGATGATGACACACATTAAAATAAATAAATAAAACCAGTACAAACTGATTTTTGTGTTCCAGCATCTGAGGAATCAGGGTTGTAATTTAAGGTGGCAGAAGCCATCTTCACGTGTGTACCCAGTTCCACCCTCAAGCCCAGAACCATTGGTCTACTAAGACCCAAGGCTGAGAATGAGACCTGGATTCCACTCTCCAGTCAAGGCTTATTTTCTTCTGATTTCATACAGAAACATTCTTTTTGCCTTTTCCTGTAGCACCGAAGATAATGTATGATGTTTCTCATCTAAAGACCTGACATACACAATTACAAATCGATGGCCCAAGTTTTAAAGTCAGATTTATATTGCATTTTTCTGACAAAATATGCTTATTGTAAGGTAGAAGATACAAAGAATTTCCTGGAGTTTTACAAATTTATGATGGTGTGTGTTAGTTAGAAAAAATACCTCATTTCCAATAGCTTTGATTTTTTCCAGTGCATCAAGAAACCACTTTTCTGCAGTTTTCCAGCTAAGAATTGACAAGGTGAGGGGAAAGAAAAATAAGTTAGTTTCATTAGTTTTCATCAGCAGTATGAGAAAATCAGGTTTTTTGACATTACTTTGTCATGAGTGAAATTAGCTGTAAAACCCAGTAATTTACATTTGGCTATATTTTGCATGTGCTCCTAAGAGCTAACAAGTCAAAGTTAAAAAAAAGAAAAAATCAGAAGCAAACCAAGAACATTCACTGACCAGTTCTTGTAATTGTCAGGATTTCTCAGAATATATCTGGAACCTCCTGAGCTGACAAAATGTCTTGCTGTACAAAGTCCCATGGCGTGTGTGCATTTGTGTATGCGGACAGGTGCCGCTGCAAGGCATGGAACTACCCAAGGGCAGGCACACACAATGTAGGAACTGATCTCTGCACCTCTGGTAAACACCATCTAAACTACAATCAAAAGAAAATTTGTATTCTAGAACTCAATGTAAGCACTTTAGTAGATATAAGTGGCGCGTTACACCTCAGAATAATCCATGTTTAAGATTGTGTTTAGTCTCATTTTGCAAGCTTACTCTCCGTTTTGAAATGCAACCACTCCAACTTCATGCATAACAAAAGGATCTTCAGGTGCAATGCTTAAGGCTTGGCTGAAAAACCTTTCAGCTAACTTTGAGTTGTTGGTCAAACCATATTCCAGTCCAATATAGAGCATCGGCAAGTGACACCTATCACAAAAAAAAAACCCAAAAAAAGTATCATGCACTTATCCGAAATGGCATCACAAACCATAAAGAAATACCAACCGTGTTTGCAAATGTTTATGTACATCCAAACAAAAAGCTGACAGAATGGACTATTAACTTAAGGGGCGGTATGAAAGACTTTATATCTTTCTTAGTTATCAACAAGAATTTGAACTTCAATACGTAATTGTAACTTGCTCTGGAATGACACGTATTTTCTCAGTGTTTAAGTTAGTTCTGAGTTTGGTGTGTGGGATGGTTTGTTTTTTTCCCTATTATCCTTCCTACATTTCACTTAGCATATGGAAGAAGTAACAGTAAAGGGATTACATTTATCAGTAACTACAACCAAATACAACAGTTTTATATACAATATGACATGATTAGGCCACTGCTCATTTTACAACCTTCTCCATAGTAGTGGACAGCTGTTCAAGATATCACTATACAGCAGTTTATGACCTGGTATGACAAGCAGGATTCAGAAATTTCAGGGAACTTTCAGGTAGAACACACATTATCTAAAGTCAAGATTTATATTTAGAACTTAATATAAAATAAATACATCCACCACAACAATAATCAGGTACAAATAATGCAGTCGAATGCAGATGATAATATTATTTGGTATTTTCCTCCTTTGTTCTCTACAAGATAATTGTTGCAAACGTATTCCTACTGTTTAAAGGGATAAAGGTCAATCTTCTACACTAGTTATGGATTACTTTTGTTTTTTCTGAATATGACATTTTTGACATACCCTTTCATGAGCTGTGCAGCTGTGAAGTATGCAGCCATTGCTTGGTCATGCTCACTCTCAACTGCAAATGAATGTCCATATGCTATCCATGCAGGTCCATAGGTTCTCTCAAGTGTAGTAGCTTTGCTAAGAACAAGAGCAGGTCACAAGCAAACACATCCAAAATTAAATTTCTTCTGCTTCAAATGGCTACTTACACAGCAATACTATGGCACATATCTACTAAGATAATCTTCTTGACCAGTAGCAAATGAAGTTTAAAAGTTCAACAAACTATTTAGCACTTTAAAGACAGACACATTTTCAAGAATTCACTCTATTTCTATTGCTGTTCACAGACAGCAGGAATTATTTGATGTTACTGAACATGAATAATGATACAAGAGGTGACTTGGCCAAGTTGCAGGAGAAGTTAGTAGTGACTTATAATGTATTACCAAATTGTAGCTATACATTTCAACATATTCTAGCAAACAAAAGCTACACAAGCAAGATAACAAAATACCAACTGAACTCTTAGATTGAACTGTGTGTTGAAATTTTGCCATATAATTGTACTAGCCTTAATGAAGACAAGGGTATTTATTTGCCTTCTCTTGAATTAAATTCAAATGTCTCGCATCCATCTTGAGTTCTCCACACAAATGCTGACTTGTCAACAGCGACACGTTAAAACACAGTTATGTTACTATCAGAAAAGAGGCATTGTGTTCTACCACAAATATCTCCTATGAATATAGGCTGAGAGTTGGGGTTGTTCAGCCTGGCAAAGAGAAGGCTCTGGGGAGACCTTATAGCAGCCTTCCAGTATCTGAAGGGAACGTACAGGAGAGCCGGAGAGGGATTCTTTGTCAGGAAGTGTAGTGACAGGACAAGGGGTAATGGCTTTAAATTGAAAGAGGGGAGACTTAGATTAGATACTAGAAAGAAATTCTTTACTGTGAGGGTGGTGAGACACTGGAACAGGTCACCCAGAGAAATTGTGGATGCCCCATCCCTGTGAGTGTTCAAGGCCAGGTTGGATGGGGCTTTGAGCAACCTGCTGTAGTGGGAGGTGTCCCTGCCCATGGCAGGGGTGTTGGAACTCGATGGTCTTTAAGGTCCCTTCCAACCTAAACCATTCTATGATTCTATAAACATTGTTTTCCTTATTAGGGCTGAGATGAGGTAAGCCCTTTTGCAACACGTGAGAGACGCAGACAGAATGATATTTCCCTTCCTGCTACTGGGCACTGCCCAGCTGTGCCTTCTACTCTGTTCAGCATGCCCCAGCATGATGTCCTGTGACTCCAGAACAATTATACAGGAGCTTGTGTGTTTATCTATAGTATCTCCAGATCCTTTTCTGAAAGCTAGTGCCTTGCCCAGAGTTGTCCCTAGCCTTGTAGCACCTTGTCACTATTTACTAGACCTTTTTTTACCAGACTTTTTACCAGAACTAACCTGAATTCAGATTTTTTTTCCCCCCCTTACATATCTGTAGACCCTTCCTGGCTAGGAATGCTTGCAGATTTAATAAAGGTGGTTTTTATTTCACTGCCAAAACCACCTGTGTCACTCCAGACAGCTTCTGGAAGAATTTCAGACTGGTACTTGCCAGGAATTTAAATAGCTTACTCTTAATTAACAAGCATTTAAACAGTTTATTAATCAATCTTTATGTATTACAGGTTGATTTAGGCTTGCTCAGTTTAGGCTTATGGCATCAAAATAAATACCCTACTGCACAGCAAGGTCCTGCACCCCGGTGCTGGTGAACAATACACATACAAAAGACCTACAGAAAAGAGCACTGGACTAATTGACTAACCTAAAAAGTCCAAGGCTGCTTGGGCACAGAAAGAAGCAGGCAGCCAAATGTCAGAATTTTTTATCTAGCTCTTCCCTTTATGAAACGTGAACCTGGGAGAATGCCTGAGTATTAGCTTAGCAGCACAAGCAAACGCAGGGACTACACCTGGCCGTAACAGGAAGGTGACTGCCTGAAGAGATTCCACCTAATTCTGTATGCCATTTTTGAAGTATCTAGAAGGCTGAGGTCTAAACTGGTATACCAAAACAAGGGTATCAACAAAAGGAGTATTTTCGTGGTAACCAGTTTACCAAGACTTCTGTTTACTTTATGAGCTTACAAAAACCCATGAATGTTAAATATTTATTTAGCGAGCGTTCAACAGATTAACTAAGGAAAACTGGAAAAAAGGAAAAAAAATTTACCTGAGATATCTTCTGGCATGTTCATTTTTGTGGCCAACCATGAGATAGTAGCATCCTACTGCAAACCACGACACCTACCCATTAAAATCAAAACAGAACATGATTAGATCTATCACATTAATTTTAGTGAACCATCCCCATAGGTGATGCAAAATAGAGGAACAGGTTGTAATTAGAGAAGTTAGGAATATTTTCACTGAAATCCCAGTCAGCTTTTCGAATTATATATTGCAGACAAGCTAGAACTGCTGGCCTGTACTTCTCTAAGTGGGTTTGTTCAGCCTTATGAAGAGAGCGCTAAGCAGAAAGCTTATTGCTGTCTTCAATTTTCCAGCAGTAGGGAATACAGACGGCAGCCCCAGACTCTTCTCAGAGGAGCAGTAGCAGGATGGGAGGCAATGGGTACAAGTTGCAACGTGGGAAGTTCAGACAGAGTAAAAGGAAAACAGTTTTCACTGTGAAGGTGATCAGACATTGGAAAAGGCTGGCCAGAGAGGCACATGCATTTATTACTGTAGCACTTGTTTTAAATCATTATTCAAAGTGAATACCTCACATGGACTACCTCACACCAATATATTTTACAGGTACTTTCTTTTTAAAGAAAGAGCCTTGGTACAAGGACACTACAATGCACAGAAAATAAGGAGTGAACAATTTGTAGTAGCTCCATCCAGAAACACGTTCTGAACTCTGTTGCTCAAACTGGCTGGTACTTTACAATTTCTATGTGCTTTCAACCTAGAAAAAGCTACCTGGTAATGAAAGCTTAGAACAACTTACAGGATTATTTGGGTACAAGTCCACCAGTTTGTGAGAAAGATAGAAAAGCTCTACATAATGGGGAGAAACAAGAAAAGAAAATTAAAACATGCTACAACATTACAATGTTTCGAGCCATTTAGCTTTCTATACAAAATATCCAGGACATCTAATGTTATTAGTGCACAAATGAACAAAAACATTATCTGCTTAGTGGTAATGCTCCAAACTGCCTCAAAACAGATTTGGTATGCAATTAAGAAAAAAATTCCAACAACAAAATAAAAAAACCCATAACAAGCTGCAAGTCTTTACAGCACGTAAATAAGCAGCTATGTATCCCACCTCTTAAAGAATTCTGCAACAACATTGTCCTGGGTCGAGAGACACAGGACTAATTTTTCTTCTAACACTAGGAAAATTGCACTTTTAGAAGACTCTGGTGTCTGAATTTATGAAAATATTTACTTTATGGCCAGCCAGGCTCTGTGAGACTCAAGGTGTCAGCCGAGCCTTGCCAGGCACAAGGATGAGAAGGAGCAAGGCCTGGGCGTTTGACCCAAGCTGGCCAACAGGATTATTTCATACCATGGATGTCACATTCAACATAAAACAGAAGAGTTTGCTGCTTAGCTGGCTCTCCCTTGATGACGGCAGTCCAGACAACTCCTTGCCTTGGTGCCGGACCCCTGAGGCCTTCCTTTCCCCCCTGAAGCTGTTGCACGCGCAGTGTCCGACATCGGCTGTCCACTGCTGGGAGTGCACAGCTTCCTGCTGATGGAATTGGCCGAGTGTAATCCTTGTATATCTTGTATCAGTATTGGGATTAACACTGGTTCTTTAGTATTCTTGTTAATTATTTAGTCTTGTTCTATTAAATCCATTTACATTTCAACCCTCGTGTTTCTTTGCGTTCCCCAATTCCCCTTTCCTGGGCGGGGAGGGGTCATCGGGTGATAGAATAATTGTCTGAACGACAGTAAATTGTTAGGGCTTTTCTCAAGCAATAACAAACATACAGTAAAATAAATGCCTGTAGTATTACATATGAATGTTATCTTGTCAAAGTAAAACGCAATTAAACTTCTTACACCTAAAAGGTAAAACATACTGGCTAAATCAGTTTCCTGTGCAATAATACGCTGAAGATAGAAAAAAAAGCAAATAAGTTATTGTAGTATTTGGAATAATTCTAAGTGATTAGTTTTCTAATAAAAATTATAAGTCTTAGAATAACTTCCTATGGATTTTCTAACAACAGCAGTAGTAATTAGATACAGGATAACAATTCTACTGCCTACGCAATTTCAAAAGTAATAGCATTACAGTACATAAAATGACTATTTCTTCAGAGTACAGTGCTCCTAAATTCAAGAGGTTGCCCTGGAGTACTTTGCATCAATTCTTGGCTTCAGAAAAATCAAATACGAAAACTGGCTTGCAAAATACCAACTTAGTCACAAAACACTTCTCAAGAGAGACTTAGAAGAAAAATCAGTGCACTGGCCACATTTTCAGACGTAGCTAACTGTAAAGCAATTGGAAAGGACATTTACTAACCACTGAGAAGTTCTAATACACCTCATGACTTATTTGTGCACATACAATGCACCGTCCTTCAAGAGACTGCAAATCATAATGAGCTCATTGTTCCAGTTTCCAATTGGTTTTAAAGACACTAAAGCTCCTCACTTGCTTTGGATGTTTAGATGCAGTCTGAAATAAGAAAAATCCATCCCAGCTGCAAAGAAGCTATTCTTGTAATTCCAACACAAGGGTACTGCATGATAATTAACTTGCTTGAACTTAAAAAAAAAAACAAAAAGAGGCCTTCACAACAGCAAAGGCAAGGAGAGTCCAGAATTTTGTCTACTGTGGAAAAAATATGTCCACCTAAACAGACACACAGCTGAAGAATTCCTTCTAGTTTATTTCATTGTTAAGCAAAAAATGTACACCTAGATACTCTAGGAAGATCGCCTCAAAACAGAAATCAAACAAAAACAAAGCTGTGTAGCTCACTGTCTGGCTACGTTGCCCAGTAGTTAAAAAACAGTGTCACTCATGATCATAAATGAATAAAGACCCTGCACAGCTACTTTCCCTGCCCCACTGTCAGCTCTCAAACTCCCTTCTTTGCCAGTTACCACTGTTTTCTTGAAACTGCATGTAGTTTCAAGTTTCAAAAATACACGTAGTTTTTAAAATGGGGCATTAGGGGGTGTCTTGGCATCCTTAATCTTTTGATTCATATTAAATGTTGTGTTTCTTACCATTTGCTTTATTAAGCTCCACAAGCGTTCCTATATGCACAGGTAAACAGTTTGCGTGGAAAGGATCTTTTTCCATCACTCTATAAATAAATACATAAAAAATCTGCAATGCACATTTAAAAAAATTTCATGTGTTATAAGCAAGCTGCTTTTATAGCGTGTAATGTTCCAGTTAATTACCACTTTAGGCACTGCAAAACTATTTGTGACTAGAAAGTAACTATTATCAGCATAATAAAGGCTATCTTAAGACCAGAAAAAACAACTATTAATTTAGATTAACAGAAAATTCTTGCAAGCTGAATACAATTAGAAACAGAATACAACGCACGTTTCTTGGCAAGCCACTTTAAATTTAACCAGGAAACAGCAAGGAACATTTCTGTTCAAAGGTCTTCTATGTTTGACAGACACTTTCAAGCAATAGTTCTCAGCTTAACACTAAGGATGCCTTAGGAAACAAATTTAGCTCAGTTAAGGATTTTAATTTCCTGAGGTGTTCATAAATGGAAGAAAGGCTCACAGACAAACTGCATAAGGGGAATGGCTTCTAGGCATTTGGTAAACTAACCTGAGGGGGGGGGGGGGGGGAAGGTCTTCAAGTCTATTTACAGAACCTCTTAAATCAGAAGCATAAGGTTATGAATCCATTCTTGGAGAAGTACGATTCAGTTGACATGTTAAAAATGTTAAAAGTATTTCAAATGAAAAGCATAAAAGAACATATAAACAAGTATACTAAGTACACTCTTGAAGAGAGTATAAAACTTTGAAGCTACATGGACTTCTTAGACTCTTATATCCAAGTTCTAGCATCTGTGATAGTCTCCTCCTGAGGAGACATTTACTCCTGCCACTTTCTACCAGACAAGGTGTGGCAATTAAGTTTCAAAACCAAAGATGCAATAATGTAATTTTATTGACTTAATTGGACTATTTCAATAGACTCATGATTTTACTCAGATGTTGAAATTCACCCTGTCAGCACTCTCTACAACCGTTCCAAAAACCTTGCCTGTGCTCAGTTCCATGGGATACTCTACCACAGCGATGGCTTTCTTCAGCTTAGAGAAAGCTGTACAAAACCAAAACCAAGCCCTGTCTATTTTATACTACTAACACTCTGAGACTATGCAGTACATACACAAAAATATGGTTTCTTAAAAAGGTAGTTGTCACGCTAGCAGAAAAAACAGTCCACAACCACATGTTCACATTTACAGTAGAGGAGCAATCCATGTTGTTGTTCTGACTGATCTGACAACCGAGCAGCAGTGCAGGCCTGGCCTAAGTAACAACTGAGACATGATACTTGGCACATCAAAATTAACCTAATTATTAATCGGCTGGAGAAATTACACTTCCTAACTAATCAACTGATCCAAATCTGTTTGTTTCAAAGGCCGAACAAGAAGTAGGTACACAAAAAACAAATCTGAAGGTACCAGAGCAAGGAAGAGGCTGGATGCAGGGAAGTACTGCACAGTCCTGAATGGAGTGAATGGAATTCACATTCACGGAATGAATGTGAACTGGAGTTTTGCTTTGGATACTTCTCCTGCATATCATAAAAATAATGGGTCTTGCCAGACTCAAACTACATACTTTAAATACCTGAAACTTTGTTTCAAATTGTTTTTACCTATTGTCAATGCATTGAACTGTTTGTTTCATACACTATTATACTCCACTACATGTGATAAAAACCCCTTAGAGGTGCTTTGTGTACTTACACAGAAGTGAGCTTGTAACACATTTTGAAATCACAGTTATAATAATGCCTTTCAGCTAAGGATACTACCACATCCAAGTTCTCCTGAAGACCATCTACTGATTCAGGAATCAATGTTTCACTGGGTTTATTATACTGAAAGGTAAAAGAAACAATGTCTGAATATAATATACAATCAGATGATAATTATAAATAATACAGTATTAAACGGATATTATTAGTTTTCATTCTAAAAGAATATTTAAGCAGCATTAAGCTTCTTAAAATTCTTAGTTTTACACCAAAAGTCCATACCACACTTATTTAGTAAAATGGTTCTTTGTGATGTACTTAAAAGCTCATTTAGAACATGAAATATGCTTGCCAGTGTCAATATCTTAAGTGTAGGCTGTAAAAATGAGTACTGAGCACTACAGAGTTGGCTTTCAGTGCTCTCACATTATCTTGGGGGAAAAACAGTGTGGAATAATGTTCTTATATCCTAGTATTTCCCGGTAACTGACATTTTACCTACATTATTAATGGGGTTTTTTCCCCACCTAGAAGTTTCTCAAGAAATAAAGTTAAAAAAAAAAAAAAAAAACACAACTCAGAATTTCAAGTTGTCACCACACCGGAAAATAAGTTTAAACAATATTATTATACTACCCCATAAAGTGCCGCCTACTGCATCATCAATTTTAAAATAACCAAAACAAAGGCCTTATTTCTTCCAATGTAAATTTTCTTGGATTGCATTTATTCTGTACATCTGAAGTCAAGATTTTCTATCAATTCTCCAGCTTTTTAGTAAGTTTGGAGGTTTACCTTTTTCAATTTATTCTCGAATAAAAAGTGAAGCAATTCTTGTTCTTCTTCTGTACATTGTCTACTAAGAGGTAGAGATTCAAGAAGTTCTTTTTCTATTTGAATAAAAAAAATATTGAAGTAGTCATTTACCAGAAGAAATAGCAAGACCCAACATTTTAAAAATTCTTTGCGTCCTTAAGTTCTATGATGCTCACCCCAAAATTACAGGGAATAAAACAGTACATACACACTAAAAATAGATAATACTACTCATTACAGAAGTTAATGATTGAATTCTTACTTTTTGCTTCTGCTCTTCTAAATATAATAAAATATAACAAAGATGACATAACACACGACTATTTTTTATTTACTCTAAACATCCAGTATTACTCAATGTCCAATTTTATAGCTCAGAATGCTGTATTAAGCAATGCTTACTATAACTAAGAAAGCAGTAGTAGTAGATTTTTGTGGATTCAAAGCCTGCGAAGTTGAGAACACAGGAAAAACATTGTTTAGGCTGGACAAAGAGTGTGGGATGTGCCAAAGCAAACAGACAGGACAACTGGGTCTGTTTCTTTTAAATTCTTAGCACTGCAGGACTGAAAAATAAAGTTCAAATGCAAATTTGATTAGATTATAATTTTCAGTCATTTCATCCATTCTCTATTCCTAACATTTTAAAATCTGTAACTTGTAGTATTGCTTTAGTTTTTATCCAGGAAAAAGGCATACTGAGGAAGTAGCTAAATTTTACTTGTATCTGAGAAATACCACTATCCAGACCTTCTTGTGCCGTCAGCATATGGTGAGATGTTAAAAGATCAAATGCTTCAAAGCAGTAAACATCAAGCTTCAGGGCCTCTTTGTAGCTGTATGTTGCTAGGGTTCTATTATCCAAAGCATCATAGATCTTCCCTCGCAAAAGGCATATAGAGCTCTTGATCTGGTGGAAAAGCAGGGCTGGAGGTCAAAGACTGAATCAATGTTTGCAATTTGGTTTTGAGCACAAATCAAATGGGCTCCCTGAAAAGTAAAAAGCATTTCATGTATGATGGAACCTGGGTTTCTAGTGCTATCTTTAAATAAAATATTGTCTCTACTCTTAAAAAATAAAGTTACCTCCCTGTCAGGTTATCTATTGCCAAATGAATACATTGTTGAATTAAGCAGAGGGAGGATAAAGTTTATCTTTTCTACTTCTGGCATCCAGCTCTTTGATACTGAGGTGTAAGCTATTTATTTTAAATGCCATTCATATTCAATATAGATAAATCTTTGCTTTGAAATGCACTTCACTTCTTTGTTGACTATTGAACCACATATTTCAGGCAAGATACAAACGACTGCACTAGTGATGAAAATGGCCCAATCAAAGGACACAACTACTCTGAGCAGAAAAATACGTACTTCAACTCAAAACCTAGATGTTTCAGAAACAGCAGCGAAAGATCATTACTACCATAGTTGAAGTAGTGCTAAGATGTCTAATAACTAACATGTTCTTTCAAAACTCGCTATGTATGGGTGTTTGATTCAGGCAGGAGGTCAGAGAAGTCTCAGGAAGTTACTTGCAGCATCATGCATCTATGCCATCAGACTAAGGGGACAGACCGACTCTCTCAGGAGTCCACACACTAGAAACAGTATGTATAGCTGCATGAATAACTAATAAACCTCAAGGGGCTGCCAAAGTGGTAATACTGTTACCAGCTCAGAGGCCAGTCGCTCTTACTCCAGAACTAGTAACTGTGCAAACTAATCAAATTAAGTTTGAAAGGGCTACATTCCTAGAGAGGAGTTTGATTTAAACTTTCTCGTAACAATACCCGCTTCACTAGCTCCCTCCTTTGACAAACCAAAGCCAGCCTCACATTCATGAACTACAGTATCACAAGGGTTTGTGAAGGTAAGGACTGATGGAAGCTGACTTATTTTGGCTGGGTTATTTTTCAGCCAAAATAATTTCCCAATTTAGTACAATAATCAGCCACTCAAACACTTGGGCCAGAGTACCAGGAAACAAGAATGAACACCCAAAGCTGATGACTTCTCCCTTTGCCAGCCGTGGTAGCTTAAATGTTCCTGTTAAGGTGCACAGCAGTAACTCAATCTGAGCCACTTCTCCCTTAAGCTCATTAATAACAGCAATTGAAATAGATTCTCATTGATCATTTAACCCATTTTGCTGCTTCATTCTTACAGGAGAAATGCCATCTGCCAATTACCTTCACTGCAGCTTCAGCTAATAAACTCCAATTAACACCTCCAAAAGTAAAGACTTTTCACAGACTCTTCAGCCTACACATGGTACCAATCCCTTTTAATTGTGTGCCTAGAGAATTTTTTCCACTGAGCTTCAAAAACTTCCCCTTCACGTCACATAATTTTCAAGTGTGATCAAAAACCATCCCACCAAGAACACTCAAGTGATTAAGGAAATATCTCAAAAATATCTAGAGGAGAAGAGAAGTTGCTTTGCTATCTCAGAATGTGCAGCCCATTTGGAAGAAGTGCTAGTTTACATTATCAAGGGTGAAATTGCAACATAGAGCTAAAAGACTCTAAAAACCAATGCTAGGTCGTGAACTTTCTGCAAGGTGTCTGAAAATAATTTATGGGCAGTTGCTGAAAAGCACTCTTCATTTTAGCAAGCCAAGTTATTTTGATATAGGTGAGCTGACTCCTGACTGAAAGGAGGACATTTTTGAAAATTATGCTACCTAAAAAAACCCAGCTTAAACACAGAGTTTCAGATTCATACAGCTGTAAAAATCACTTTCTGACGTCACAGTTTCGTGGTTTTTTAAGTTATAAAAAAATTGTTTAAAAAAATGTCACTTACAGAGGATTGTGACATCTCCCAGTCAGTGGTAGAGTCTTTCAACCCACTTTCATCCTTCAGGTACTTTTCAAAAAGTCTTTTGTTGATTGGCTCTTCCATATCAAGAATATCCAGGGCCTGCTGATGTTCTTTTGCAGCATACTAGCCAAACATGTGCATGTAAAAAACAAGGTTGGGATGTGAAACATCTGTACACAAAGCACCAACAAACACAGTGTCACATTTCAAAGGCATAGATTATAGTAACCAGTGCTTATCAGCAGGTTTTTCATGCACACATATTCTTATTTGGATGTGTCATTTTATAATTGCAACCAACTATTTTACTAGTCATCTATAATACGGAAAAAGTTATAAAATTAACACTTACAGAAAAATATATTATTCAGCACTATTCATATCAGCTCAGAAGCAGATATACTTCTAAAAATTAATACAAGTTTTAATAAAATACAGTGATCTTATGCTATAAGCAGCATGTTTTTCTATTTCAAAAAAAGGACACTGATGTGCTGGAGTGTGTCCAGAGGAGAGCTACCAAGCTGGTGAGGGGTCTAGGGAACAAGACCTGTGAGGAGAGGCTGAGGGAACTGGGTGTGTTTAGTCTGGAGGAGGCTGAGGGGAGACCTCCTTGCCCTGAAAGGAGGTTGTAGACAAGTGGGTGTTGGCCTCTTCTCCCAAATGAATAATGACAGGACCAGAGGAAATGGTCTGAAGTTGCAGCAGGGGTGGTTTAGATTAGATATTAAGAATGACTTGACTGAAAGAGTGGTCAGGCGCTGGAACGGCCTGCCCAGGGAGGTGGGCGAGTCACCATCCCTGGAGGTATTTAAGAAATGCGTAGATGGTCAGGGCATGTCTAGTGGCTGAGATTGTAGGGTGTGTGTATGGCTGGAGTTGGTGATCTCAGAAGTCCTTTACAACCACGATGATTCTGAATTTAAGAATTTCTATACTTAATCTAGCAATTGTTTCAGTTGTCTTTTGAAAGCACTGCATTTTACTATTTATGTATCAAATTTTATACTTCTGTAAAAATGTAAATATGAACACATGACACAAAAATGATTCACATTCTTTCCTCACAACATATTAAGGGAGTATTTGCTTTCCTGGAAAAAAGGTCAGTTGGACTTTGTCAGAATAGTACCAAAATAGATACTCCAGTGACCATACTGAAAGTTAAAGAATTAAATTAACTGTCACAAAATTTAGACTGGTTGTTCCAACGAACACCAAGGGACCTACGTTGCCTGTCAGGTTCCTAATCTTCACAAGATTTATCTTTTACATAGTTTGCTTTGTTTCCAACAGAGCTTAAAACATGTACTCACATGACATCTGGCTGCAAGGTAGCGACATGCTTCATATAACTGAAAGAAAAATTTCACACATATTAGTTATAAAGAGAGAGCAAGTTTACTGCTAGAATCCCTTTTGCTCTCTCAGTTTTCAGCTGTATGACTTCTTCATCCCTTTGACCGCCAACCATCTTTCCTGACCAAAACAACTAAGTCTGTAACACTTCTTCTACTATTAAACTCTCAAAGGACACTTGTCCCACTCTTGCCTTCGCCACTTATTAGCAGAGCAGAAGGACAATTCAAACAACTACACCTGAAGTGACACTCCACTGCACTGTTGCAGTTACCTCACCTAACTGCTGCAGCTACATCTTTGGACCCCTTCTCTTCTGGAACCCTGTCTGGGGACAGCAGCTCGATCTGGCCTATAGAACTCAGGGCTATAATTGATTCAAATAACCACACCATGCAGGTGTTTTAATCACTGTACCCATAAACCTTATCCTCTAATGGTGAAGAAGTCACTGTGGTTAGCAGCAGAGGTTTAAAACTGGAGTAACAGTAGTAAATCCTTGACTAAAATGACTTACCTTATCCAACTTACGTGATCGAAGGGCATGTGCTGCCCTGTGATACTGCGCTGTTAGGTAAAGACATTGGGCCAACCAGTAGATATCTTGTGGTTCCTCTGAAATAAAAGGACAAATTACAAGCCATTAATTTATAATATTTCTTTAAACACCTTTCTACAGAATATTCACTTTTCCTTCACTAGGAAAATATTTTTCTCCTATTTTAGCATCCTATTGAGTTACAAAGTTGAGGTTTTTTAAATATGTATGCATAAACAAATTATAATATCTAGCAGTGAGACATTAAAATGAAAAAATAATCAGATTTTAACTTTTAAGACACAGACAGTGCACTGGACAGAGAATCTAAAAAAATCTCATACTCGAGGCGTGTCATGAGGAAGAGACAAGAGTGATAGAGACCTAAAAAGAAGGCAGCAATTGTAGGTTACCCTGCCCTTGGACACAGGGCAGAAAAAAGCAACTCGGCATGTCTCAATAAAGATTGGTGGGAACCTAACAACAGCAAAAGTGAAAGCATTCCACTTCTGCAACTTGAACTTATGACTGCAGAAGCTCAACTTAGTACTCTCCTACTTTATTGGTAACCAAAGCTGCTGTGGGATCAAGTCCCTATAATAATTTTAAGAAGTGTAAATGGACCACTTGGCACTTGGTCCCTGGCTGTAGGCAGATCTGGTCTACCAGCATCAACTCACTAGGTAGACCTACATTTTACTTGTCACCCAGAGCACCACTGAATCCTGTAGGAAAGCACTGTCATCTCTTGTAGCTGCTCTTTTTTTTTTTTTAATGACTTTTTGTTTGTTTGTTTGTGGCAAACCTTAAGATCTGGTCACGCATTGATTTTAACAGAAAGCTCAAAAGGGAAGGAAGATTGGCCCTGCTCTACTTGGAAAAACTGCAAGCCAAAGATCACGGAAAAGAACTCACACCAAACTCAAAACTTCAACATTTAGCCACACAGCTTAAAAAACCCCAACAAAACCCAAACAGAATGCTGTCAGAAAGAATTTAATAAAAAACAATGTAAAATTAACTGCTTACCATGTGACAGTGAAGCTACTTTGTCTGCCCAAAACAGGGCACTTTGATACTGCTGCTGTAAAAGCATGATAGAAATAGTTAGTATTTATTTGAGGTTAGCTTGCCCAGACTATTTTCAAATATTCTGTACATCATTCACTTTTAACATCTTATGCATGTAGTCTCTAATGAACGTTGATTCACATTTGAGATCTTTATAAGTTCAAAAAACAGTTTAAAAGGGCCAGTACTCTAACTTCTAAAGGATATAAGAAAGTAACTCATGGTAGGATTGTTCATTTACTTTCAATAAAATGCAGACATCTTTAACCAAAAGGTATACACTACGTAAGTATGGCAACAGGTCATTAGTTGATTTGCTGTCACTGAAAAAGTAGCAAAAATCCTTCTCTCCTCTACCTAAAATAAATGCTACATTTTAGAAGAGAAGAATACTGTATTTTAAAAGGGGACATATAAATTACTTCAGGAAACTTCAGCAGCACCATCTCTGATTAATAAATTTTCATTCCCCACTGAAGATGCTTTAACCTCACACAAACCATAGTCCCTGTGTGAATTTCCCCTTATTCTTCAACACACAGTTTCACTGCTATGTCTCTGGGTGAAACAGAGAAGACTGGTGGCAACTAGAAATCCAACAGAATCAGAGTTTGCAGGTAAATCCCACTAACTCAGCTGAAGTTGCCATCAGATTTGGGGTGCTAGGCAAAACCTCATAGAACTGGCTGGGATTATTCTCTGAGAAGATCAGCAGGGGCTACTGCTGTTCTTTTTTATCCTTCTCCATGCTATGAGGCATAGTATGCTTCCCACAATCTGCTGGACATCTAACTTATCCTGCCATTACAAAGACTTGGCACACTAGAAAAGCCTTGATCACTTCTGCTCTTTCCCACAACATTACAGTTGTGCAGTTTGTTTACAATCTCAGTGACTGTCTTATGCTTTTGGAGTGGAGGTTTGGCAAACTTTTCCGAAACACACACTGCTGGTATTCTAGTAGTCCTCACAAAGCTCTACACTCCATGACCTAAGAGACTAAGTGATCTCTTCTGTCCTGTGTTCCCACATTCCATCCTTGATGGGAATTAAGAATGCCCAAGAAATTTGCCAAGAAAATAGTTTGGTTTCAAACCACATGCCCAAGGAAAAAAAAACAAAAACAAAAACAAAAAACAAACCATCACAAAACAACCCCAAAACAAAACCCCACGTATGTAGTAACTGTCTACCAGAACTGAGGTTTAAATAACCCTTTTAACACCAGAAAAGAAAGGTATGATCCAGGCCTACAGGGCACTATATGACTTTTGTTGAGCAGTTCCACAGTACTATAAGCTGTCTATATCACACAAAGCAGCAGTCTCACATTCCTCCTGATGCTCCTTCCTCAGAACTGCACAGGTACCTGTACAACTGCGTGGCAAAGCAGCTTAGCGAACTAGTTTCACTCAAATGAGTCCAGCAAAACAAAACAATAAAATTCACCAAATTAACTTAGGTCCCCAACCAACCTTTCGGTCAGACTTGCTGGCCACACACACAAAAGTTGGTGCTAACTGAAAGGACAGGTTTCTCTCAGTAGTGATGCCCCTACCAGGTCTCTGAACTACAAAGAGAGCAGCACGGTTTCGTGCTATACTTCATCTAATTTATGAATGCATTTCTCCTATTGTTGTGTGTGTGTGTGTGGTGGTGGTGTTTGTTTGCCCTGCAGTAACATAATTCCCGTATACACCGAGAAAGTCAAACGAGCCCGTCCTTCCGAATGGCAGCCTGCAGCTTGGCGGCTCAGCACCTATAACCACCGGGTAACCGTGGCCCCACCAGCACCGCCGGCGAGGGAGGGACCCTGCAAACAAGCCTTCCCACAGCGGGATTCCTTCCTCCTCCAGGCGACGAAGAAACCACGGCCTCCCCCCGCCACCTCCGTGTCAGGCTACCGAGAGGCCATAGGCCCCGGCTTCCCGCGGGGACGGCAGCGGCACCGCTCCCGGCCCACTCCACTCCTCGCCCATCCCCGCGCCCTCCTTTTTCCAGAAGAAACGGGGAATTATTCCAATATTAACCCTTTTCTCCTCAGCCATGGAAACCGGCGCCTACCCTCCGACCCTTCCTTCTCGCCGGGAGCAGACCTGTGAGGGGCTTTTCCCCGGGAGGGAAAGCCAACCGATCGCCCCTTCCCCAGCAACTCCCCCTCTCCCCGCAGCAATGGCCGCTTCCCCGGCGCCTCACCTGGTCGATGTACTGCCGCACCCGCTTCCTCAGCCGCTCCAGGTTCATCCTCCCGTCCGGTGTCGTAGGTGAAGTGAAAAGGAGGGGAGGCGGCCCAGGCGCCGAGCCCGCCGCGCCGGTAACGATAGCCTCTCCACCGCCCTCTCGGCCAGGCGCCTAGCTCGGAGGACCCGCGCTCAAACCCGCCCCGCTTCCTTCCCGTCCTCCCTTCCCGCCCTCCTTCCCGGAAACAGCGACCCGAGCGCATCGTTCCGGCAGCGCTCTGTCTTACGGCTGACAGGGAGGGGAACTGAAGGGAATTCTGACTTTTCTCCACAGTCCACCCCCCGCAAAAAGTTTATTCTGAGGCTCTTCTCAGCAGTGTTGAGGGGAAGGTTTGTCTTTGTGATGGTTTCTATAGAGACCTCCCTTTGGCTATTGCAGCCTTGGGGTGAAAATACTCCTTCAAAGCTTTGCAGCGATGGCAGAGAATCGTGTCAGGAGGTTTTATACAAGGCCTTCATCATGCAGTCATTTCTGGTATTACACAGATTGGGGAATCATTATCCACTAGAACATCAGTGGAACATGTCAGCTTCTACTACTGAAAAACTTCTCAGTGACAGCCAATGATAGGACAAGGGGCAACGGGTGCAAGCTGGAACATAGGAGCTTCCATTTAAATATAAGGAAAAACTTCACAGTGAGGGTGACAGAACACTGGAACAGGCTGCCCAGAAAGGTTGTGGAGTCTCCTTCTCTGGAGATATTCAAAACCTGCCGGACACATTCCTGTGTGACCTGATCTAGGTGTTCCTGCTCTGGCCGGGGGATTGGACTAGATGATCTTTCAAGGTCCCTTGCAATCCCTGATATTCTGTGATTATGTGAAAACACATAACATGAGGGAATGAATTAAAAGGCCTGATATGAAGTAATTCAGATGCTGGCCAATGCCTCTTTGAGTGGTTACACCTGGTACAAGAGGTACAAGAGGAGCAATCATCCGTGTGTGCCTTGACAGAGAGGGAAGACCCATGTCAGAGTTACAGTGTGGAAACGCTGCAAAGATGGCAGCTGGTCACAAGCAAACAATATTCATTTGAGAAAAATGGATCCATGTGTCCTCTCTGGATCTATTTGTGGTAGCTACACTTTGATGTAAAACTGCTTAGAATCACAGAATTGTTTTGGCTGGAAGACACCTTTAAGATCATTGACTCTAACCATTAACTTAGCACTGCCAAGTTACCACTAAACCATGTCCCTCAGCACCCCATCTACACGTCTTTTAAATACCTCCAGGGATGGTGACTCAACCACTTCCTTGGGCAGCCTGTTCCAATGCTTGATCACCCTTCCAGTGAAGAAATTTTTCCTTCTATCCAATCTGAACCTCCCCTGGTGCGATTTGAGGCCATTTCCTCTTGTCCTTGTCTTGTCTGGTGCTTGACTTCAGTAATTTCCTCCTGTTATTAGTTAGGTTGGATTTTAACTTCACACTATGTCAGACTTTTAGGACTGTTTTTTGATGACCTTGTGTTGCAGGTGGCAGCTACTCATTTCGTGCCTGCAGTAAAACAGAGATTTAGTTTGCTTTCTTTTTTCACTCAAGTGGATTTGTTAAGTCTGTTACTTTCTCATGTTTCGGTAACTAAGACCTTGAGGAACGCAAAAATCCACATTCATCTTTCCATCCCCTCATGAAATGAAGGGGAAAAACCTCTTTCATTAGTGTTTTCTTTAGTTCCAACGGTCCTATCTAACAAGTGTTATCATCATCTTAATCTTCCCAGGTGTCCAAATAGCTTCTCATGGCCACCTGACCATACCATGGCAAAAGAGAGGATGGAATCAAACTTTTGTACATGCAGCTCTGTGAAACCTGCATCTTCTCATGGGTACCACTCCACTCATTCTATTTATTGGTTTATAATCTCTTTGAAATTAGTACAGTTCACAGCATATGAACCCTCAGCCATACTTTGGTTCAGGCTGACTAAGGAGAGCAAGAGACCTTACGCCCTGTGGTGAACATGTGCGTTCCTGGCTTGCCTACAAGGGAGTGAAGGTGCCTCAGAAGAATATTTTGAAAGGTGGCTTAAAAGCCTAAAAATGCAAGATAACCAAAGTATAGAATAAGATACCAGAGCTAAAAAAAAAAGACATCTATCTTGTCTATACTATTGGCTAGCAGCCAACTACTTCACTCTATAAATGTTACTGTCAGGATGGGCCCAATTTGAGCTCTCCCTGAATTGCAGCTGGACTGTGGACCAGGTGACTCTCTCCTTGTGCTTGAACACCTCTCAGGGTTTGAGATTCCTTATCTGAGGCTAAAATATCCTTCCTGACCCAAGATGGAGAGATCCCTTACTCATAATATCCCCGGTAAGTAACTGACAGCATGCTGAATTAATAGTAATGAAACATTATTGATCCATGTAGGTCCTCAATATTATTGTAAATTTTGTATAGCTATTTCCATTAGACATAAACTGTTATCCAAGTCTAAGACTAAGATAGGACCTGGCTTCACCTAAGCTCTCTCAGGAGTTTAGGAAGCAAGGGGGTCCACTCTGAACCTTGTGATTCAACAGGAGTTTCCTTACCCTTTGCATCTCCAGTCTCGGTGTGAATAATTCTAACTCAATTCTAACGCAATTTTCCGCATTCCACTCATCCAGGACAGGGATATCTTCAGCTAGATCAGGTTGCTCAGAGCTACCCTGACCGTAGATGTTTCCAGGGATGGAGCATCTACCACCTCTCTAGTCAATCTTCCAGTATTTCACCACCCTCATCATAAAAAAAAAATATATTTGTTATATCTATCCTGAATCTAACAGCTTTTAGTTTAAATATCTCAGTAGAAGACTGAGTTTTAAACATTAAATGCTCAAAAACAACAACAACAAAATAAAAAAGAAAAAAACTAAAACCATCAGGAGTTGGTGCTAACATCTAAGGTAGAAGTTTTGGCTGGGGAAGAAAAAAAAGCTGCACAGGAAGTGTGGGGGTTGGAGGAGAAGAAAATGCTCTTGTTGGGGATGGGTGACAGTTAAGAGCAGCCATAGTCATAGGGAGCTGATCTGAAGCATGAAGGAGACCTGGGATCTGCAGGATCTTGGAGGTGCCCAAGGAACACTAACAAGGTGAGGAAACAGGCACAGACATGCACATAGAGTATGTTATCACTCAGAGTATGCTATTACCTTGTTAGCATCTACATAGTTCTTACATTGCCAGAGCAAAGTGCATCACATCAGGTTGCTTTGTAAGTTCTTGTGTGCTACGTGCTGCTTTCTTGTGCTGTCTTGAAAAGTTAGCTCCTCTGAGCTGTTTCTGGGCTGGAGCTCTGAGAAATGGTTGCTTGAGCTACAGTGGGAGGCTACAGCAGTACTGCTCCAGTGGCTCTGCTCAGGTGGGCTCCAGTCCCATTTCTGCAATGGGAAGCAGCTCTGACCTTGTTGCTTGTGAAGTAGCTGATCTTTCAAAGAGAGTGTCCTTATGGATAGGTTATAAAGCTTTGCTCCTTCACTGGAAGTGATGTAGGTGTGTGGGAAAATAGATGGGGCTGATGCACAGTGCTGTGAACAGCAAGATCTTTGTGAACTGGTGGTTGGAGCTTAATAAAATTATTTTAGGTGTGAACAGGGAGAAAATTGAATTTTAAGTAGTTTCAAATAATAGCTAAGTTTCTCTTTCACATTCAAAACTGGTAACAAGCAAAACCACTCCAACGGTTGAATGGTGCTGATATAGCTATTTTGCTAATAGTACTTAAACTATTTGTGAAGGCATGGAGTGTCAGTTAAAACAAACTGCTTTACCAATTTGTATTCTGATATCTTAAATCTTGAGAGGAGAGAGAGGGCTACACTGTTATATTAAAATTTCTCACTTGGTGGAAGTTTCTTTATTTTTATCTACAATGAGAGCCTTCATTCTTTCTTTGTTCTAAAAATACCTATAGGTACCCTATGCTGGTGCTAGCACATAGCTTCCTCTTTCTGCTTTTAAATTAGTGTTTCTGAGTCAGTTTGGTGCTTGCACATGTAAATCTGATCCACTTGAAATGAGTATGTTCACTTTGAGTTTGTACATAAAAATTATTTCTGTTTGAAATTGGAAAAGTGTTGTTTCTGGCTTGAGTATTTTAAGTGAAGTGGGGCCTCTGAAACAGAGACATGTGTTGAGGTGGGAGAGGTTCCCCAAAATGCCCCAGGAGCAGGTGTCTGTCTTTCTAGGAAGGTTTCAGAAATGGCCCCTGACTCAGCTGTTTTCTCCAGATAAGTGGACACGAGAGTGACGTTCTACTGCTCTCATTGTGAAGCTTTTCCTTTTGATCCCTGCAATCCTGAATCCACATGGGCTCATTTCCACCCCTGTGTATAACTACTGCAGACCTGTTCAGGGAGCAACCCTTGGCAATCCCCACTTTACAAAGGGAGAATATCTGAACTTCTCTCGTGATGTGACTCGCTCTCTGCTGCCTGCAGCATGGCTAAACTTTGGGGTAGGGAGATGGAAAAAGTTCTTATTTTGTTTTTGAATGGGTCTGAAAAAGGGAATCTGGAAATGGACTGAACTTGATCAACTGGGATCATCCATGGCATGCATAGAGGTGGAGAAATATTGCAAATGAAGCAGTTGGCTTTTCTGGTTTTCCCAACAGTATTCTTCACTTATCTTACAGAATTCTTGCCTTTTCATTTAGAAATAGCATTGTCTCTTCTACTTCTAGGCTCAATAGCATGGTATTACTTTCTGAATCTGTTCTTTTATTATTTGATTGCCCAGCATGAACACATAAGCTCAAGAAAGCAACCTGCAATTAAACTGTCTTTAATTTTTCTCCCTCTTATTTTATCTTGGCTTACACATTGGCGCTGTAAATCAGTCTTACTTCTTCCACAACATCTTTCATCCTGTTAGTCATTGTCAGGTGAGTTTGACAGGTAAAAGAAGTCTCCAATTGCAAAGTTAGTTCCTGCAAGATTTGAAAAAATTAGTGGCAAGATTAGAGACCTGAATGACCACCCCTTTTCCCCCAAGGAGTTCTGCAGCCTGGAGTAAGTAGTTATCTGCTCCATTTGGCCTGCAGCGAGGGTGTGTAGGCTTCAAGATTGCAATCAGAGGATGTGTCAGGAGGCTTTAAGGACATGAGAGAATGGGGACTGAAGGTGTTGTGGAGGAAGGGAAGCTAGGGCTTGGCAAATTGTTTGGGGGGGCATGTGGCTCAGTCCATAGGAAACCAGCCTTTGTTGGGTGTGCTGCTTGTAGAACACTCTTGTGATTATCTAGATGATATAACACTATTGCTGTTTGGGTCTCTTTTTTTTAAATAAATAATCTTGGTATCTATATTTGTTCTCTGCAGCAGGTTTTGATTCATTGCAGTGGTGATGAGTAGGTCTCATTGATTGTATCAGAATAACCAAGATCACATTTGGCTTTTCCCAAAAGTTTCATTTTAAAGGAGTGGCCTCTTTCATGCTGATTTCTCTTCTTCATACATGCAGTATTACTCCATTATGGCTTTTAGAGGTGCCAAGGATGAGCTTCAGGTTGTTTAATTCTTCTTGTTCACAAGCCAACAAAGAGAAACCTGTTTTAAGGAAACAATTTTCTTTCATTTCTTCATGCTGCTCACAATGAAATGTAAAGCCTTCAGGATAAATTTTAATAATGACAAATAAATTAATATTTGCACCACAAAAGACAACTTTCGTTATAAAGCTACCCTACTGACTGCAATTAGGGTCCTCTTTCTGTAAGTTTAAAGAAATTCTGTGTGTATGTGTCGAACTAAGACTTAGCCCTAAGAGTTATTTTCTGCTTCATTAGGATTTTCTTTTAAATCTCATATCCCTTAGATTTCTCTTGAGAAGCACCTGAATCGATTATGCTGGCCAGTATGCAAAGTAATATGCCTGCTTTCTTGCAGTGTCTATGTAGCTATGGCTCAAAAATAGTAAAGGTGGTGAGCCAAGCTAGGTGTACTGGGAGGCACATGAGATGCTCTTGGCTTGCTTTGCTACCAGTCTGGATTTTGCCATTTTTCTGAAAGTTTCCGGTGTCAGTGGGGCCAAAGCAATAATTCAGCTGACCAAACAGAGATGTCTGCATGGGAGGAGCCGACTGGCTCTCTGACTGTATTGGTTGTGTTAATTAGATTTCTACTGACTAAAATGAGATTAAAACACCGATCTCATAGTTACCAAAATGTGTATGTCGTAATATCAGATGGAGTCTACCCTAGGACATCAGTTAATTTCTTGACATGTAGGAGTGTAATTACATTTGAGTATTATTTCAGTTTCTGTAGAGTATTTGTGACATCTGTATGGGACTAGTCTGCTGAAGAGCCTCGCCCTCCTGGTCTGGGTTTATGAGGCCAGATAAATTCACAGCAATACTTAAATTGACACTAGATGCCTGTGTTTAGAGGCTTGAATCCTGTCCTGTTTGTCTCCATGTGCGTTGGGTACCTAGGTTCCCAAACCTGTCTACAGAGTCATCATTGTAGTGGGATTTGTAGTAGATGTAGTAGACGTTGTAGTGCAGCCTGACCTTTTGAAAGTATCTTCTCTCTCTCCCCCTCCATTAGCCAGAACTGAAAGATGTAGAGGGCTAGGTCAGGTGAATAAGTTTTCATGCTCAGGACTGCAGCAGAGCAATCTGGAAACAAAAAATTATCTTGCATGTGATAGCAGGAGTTCTTAATGTTCAACACAGCACAGGCATGGGAGCAGAAAGCAGAGTTGGATGCAGAGAGAAGGGAGGAAGCAGAGCCAAACATGCTTGTGAACCATAAGTAATGCAACATAAACATGCTCTGGTATTTTAAGAACTTTGGGGCTGGGACATAGTTTTGATCAGCCTGACATCTAATTTGAAGTAAAAATCTGATGTTTCCTTGAAATATGCATGCTGTGTGCTTGATTAAGAGTTTGTTCTCTAGACTTTGGGACAGTGAGGTAGTGAGTAATGTGAAAACTTTACACGTTGACTATGAGACCCAGCACATACTTCTGGGATTGTAGCTTGAGCAGCTGTACAGCTTGTTACTCTTCTCCCTTAACTGTGAACTGCTCACTGCTGCTGTTCGGCACCAGCATAGGTAAGAAAAATCCATGACGTGCTTTCTGGTTAGAAATCCAGTTTGTTGGTGTTTCTTCTTAAAGAAATATGGACTTTGATTATTCTCTTACTTAGATGCAATATTTGAAACAATCACATACAAACCCCAACTTTTACTTTTCACAGGTTGCTGGACCAGGACAGTTGCAGCCTTCCTACACCAAGGTGGTACACCATGGCACTCATGTCCTTCGGTTCCATAAAGAGAAGGAATCAATGGCTGCGTGAGATGCAACACATGTGAAACGCAAGTGTGTATGCTTCAGCTTCTGGTTTCCTTGAAAAGCAGTTTTGCAGCATCTCTGGAACAAGTTTTTGTTGCTTTATTTTGTTTTTCCCTCCCCATGTTTACTATTGTCACTGTCATTACCTTCAGAAGGTAATCTTTTAACTTTTATCATTGCTGTTCCTCTGAAGCTTGCAGGTTTTTCAAAGATCTGACAATAACAGTATATGCAGATTCCATTTTCTTGTACAGTTTTGTTGTTCTGCTGAAGTGCATGAGAATTTCATTTCAGAGGATGAAAACAGTATTTTTGACTTAGCAGCAGCTCTACTGAGATGCAAAGCTGAATCCCTTGAATCGCTTGTCCGCATTTGTTTTCTATTTATTTATTTATTTAGCTTCCAAAATAACAAGCTGCTTTAATCACTTGGTAGTCCTTATACCGAACCACACATCAGCGTGCATGTCAGAGAAGCACTTCACCATTTCAGTTTTTAGCAAAAAAAAAAAAAAA
>VXBJ01004143.1:77768-97518 GCA_013400055.1 Nycticryphes semicollaris
GACAAGTAGACGAAAGCTCACGTGTTATCTGAGTATTAGATAGATCGCAACAACTGGTCTTGCAGGTGCCTTTGGCTTTTTGCATAACCACATTTGCATTTTGACAGATTTGTGCTCGTGGTGTGAATCCCCTCTTCATTTTGTATCCCTAGACACTTGGGTTGTGTGGGAGTGAGAACTGAGTAATGCTTTTCTGTGACGGGCTATTGAACCTGTGATTTGTTCGGGGAGGCCCTAATGCACTCCCATTTTAAGATAGCACAGGCTACTGCAGAAATTCCTAACCTGAGATTCCAAACTGGTTTGGGTTTCTTTGTTGTAGTGCCAGCTTGCAGATTTAAAAATTCTCTGGCATGACAAATAGTTATGTACAACTCTCCATCTTAGAAATAAATAAATATCACAGTCACTGGTGCCTAGTGACAGGACCGGAGGTAATGGGCACAACCTGACACACAGGAGGGTCCATCTGAACATCAGGGAACAATTTTTTACTGTAAGGGTGATCCAGCACTGGTACAGGTTGCCGAGGGAGGTTGTGGAGTCTCCAGCCTTGAAGATGGTTAAAAGCCGTGTGGACATGGTCCAGGGCATCCAGCTCTCAGTGGCCATGCTTGAGCAGGGAGGTTGGATCACGAGAAGAGGGAGAAAAGGGGAGGAAAAAGACCCTGTGGGCTGAGATAAAGACAGTTTAATAGCAGGGTAATGGCAGATAAAACAACAACAATACTACTACTACTACTACTACTAGTAAAAGAATATACAAAATAAAAGAAGGCAACACAATTGCTCTCACCACTCAATGATCCACTGCCCAGCCTGTCCAGAGGTGCCTGCTAACCTCAACCTGTCTGTGAAATACTATGTTCAAAGATGTTAATTCTTACTGAAGCTAAATAAGATTACAGCTTCCTTGTACAACAGTCAAAGATGCTTTTGACACAGGAGGGGCTGTTCATCTTGACTGACTCTCTCAAGGAAATTCGTTTTGAGAGCAGACTCTGATGGTCCTCAGCACACGAATGGGGAAGGAAGCCCAGTGAATCTAAGGAACTCTTTACAATGACTATGGTATGTCAGAAACTGTATAAAATTCCTTCTCAGGAAGAGGAGAAGCCTAATGAAACACTAACTAAACCTGACAGGAAAGATTACATAAGTGGAAGAGGTGGATGGATGGAGGGATGCTGGCTTACGTTTGAAAGTAAAGAGCGTTAGTGAAAGGGTATTTCATTGCAAACTGGTTTCTTTAGCTCCAATTTGCACTTGCTGATACTAGAACCTGGGAATAAAAATCATAATGTTTTAACAGTGGTGAGCCGTCTATAAAACAGAAATAACTTATTTCCATTTTATTCCCTTACAAAAGAGGAGTTACTTGTCACGCCTTTCACCAGATGAACCTTTAAAATGGCAAGACTTTGATCTAAAAGCTGCTCTCCTGCCCTCTAGTGTTACTGTACAAGACCCGAATCACCTCATGAGTTTGTGTGTCAAGTTATTCCACCTTTTGGAAAACTGAAAACTTAAAAATTGATCCTTAGTCTAAGTGGAAAATGACACTGGGAGATTAAGAGGTGTTTTGAGCTTTCAGTAGTTCCCTGCAGAGTTAAAATACTGTTGTGTTTTAATGGACCATGCAGCTGTTACACACTCACACATTCCTGTACAGCAGAGAGAAGAGGGAGAAAAGGAGAGGAAAAAAACCCTGTGGGATGAGATAAAGACAGTTTAATAGCAGGGTAATGGCAGATAACAACACCACTACTACTACTACTACTACTACTACTACTACTACTACTGGTAAAAGAATATACAAAATAAAAGAAGGCAATGCAATTGCTCTCACCCCTCAATGATCCACTGCCCAGCCTGTCCCAAGCACATATCATGGATCCCTGCCCCCTGGCCAACCTCCATTTCTACACTGAGCATGACGTTTGTGGTATGGAATATCCCTTTGGGCAGCTTGTCCTGTCTCTGCTCCCTCTCAGCTTCTATGGGAAGCTGAAAAAGTCCTTGAATTTTTTACAAACATTAATTAACAGCGACTGAAAGAGTACATGCTATTGACATTATTCACATACTAAATCCAAAACACGGCAGCTACTAGGAAGAAAATTAATTCTATCCCAATAAGGACAAGCACTTTTCATTTTCGTAACCATTGTTGCATATTCTCTCTCTTTTATCTTTTCTTTTTGGTGTTTTTGTTTGTATTAAAGCAGGATGGCATGTGTAGCTTATTTTCTAGTGTAGGTCTAATAAATGTGGGAAGATATGTATTAGGTAGTGATTTTTTTTAAATGTTTCATATCATTAACTCTTCTGTTGATCCAAATTGCTGCATAAGTACCACAGTAAACTACACAGTAGCATTGGTCTTGTTTTGGTATTTTTTCTCTTTTTAAAATGTTTTTTCATTCCCTTATTTATTTATTTATTTAGGGTTTGCTGATGTCAGGTTAGACAGTTCACATGTGATTATGGCTACATAACATTTAGTCTGAGTTTACAGAGGTAGTTTTAGTGATTGGAGACCTGTACCCATTCTGTCTTTAAGGTTTCTCATGGATCACAAAAGTGTCATAAAGTTCACTGTCTTCTCTGGCTTCGTTTTTCTAAGTATAACTAGTCATGTGGCTATTCTGCCTAGGATCTGGAGTTTCTGTTTTACTTATTTTCAGATTCTCCTCTCCTTGCCTCTTATTTTCCTCCTCCAGACTTTAGATATGGCTTAGTCTCTTTCTTTTTGGCAGTCCTACATGGCTCTCATTCGAGATAGCTAGCCAGCATTTAACATCTTTTGAAATCCCCAAATGTAGACCCTGACTATTGCCAAAATAGGTATTAGGCCATTAATTTTTGCACTATATAAATAATGTGAATGAAAAGACCAAATATTAATCACATTGTAACAATAGGCTTGACTGAAAAAAAGAAGATAATTCCTTAGTGAGAGATTGTTAAAATAAAATGTTGTCAACAAATTTGGCATCTAGATCTCCATAATATGTGCCAGTGGAACTTTTTGTTGATGGTTTTTTTTGGTGGTTTTTATTTTTGATAAACTGAAATAATCCTCCAATCCTCAGCCAGACATCAGAAACCTGGTCTTTACAATAGTAAGGCTAAAGACAAATGGCTAACCAATACACAGCAGCATATTATTGCTATCTAGGCTGGATTTTTAGGGACTCTGCAGAGACTGAGCATTGATACAGTCCCGCAGTATAAAGGCAGGTTTATTTTACTTTGGTTTGTTTGACATTTGTTGCTTAATGCCCAACAGAAAGCAAAGATACTGCCGAACAACACCAGAGGTCACTGTTAAACGTGATTATAAAGAGTCTTGGGGCAGTTCATCTGCAAACTGAACCTGCATTGATAATACGTTAACCATTCCAACACTTGCCCATGTTTTATTTCTCTATTTCATCTGGAAGATAGATAAAAAACGGATACCAAGATTTAATAGGGGAGGGAGAATCTACCTTCTGATTTATGAGCAGTCTTTACAAAGGCATAGCTTCTGGTTTGCATTCTTCCATGCTCATTTGTCACAGCAAGGAATGATCTTACAAGTAGTTTTAGTCTTTTTGCGGTAAGCAAACTGAGATAAATGCCCTGTCAGTTTAGATTCATGGAACAAACAGGACCCATTGCAAACAACCTGAAGTACCACAAAGTCACATTAGTCAGCAGAGTCTGTGGGTGCCTCTTGCTGAACCAGTACCATTACATCCTGTTCAGCATGGCTGAGCAGACAGAACCCTATTCCATGGGTATTTTATTTTTTAACAGTGATTAATGAATTATTCACACATATTTCAAGTTTGAAAATATCCTCTTGGTTTTTAGATTAATGAGAGATGAGAGTTGCATCAGCCTTGAGTCTTTGTCCTGAGTTGCACGGGAAATCAGAAAGCTTTCTGCAGCCTTCGTTATTTTCGTCTTGTTCAGTGTGTGCAGCTGCAGGCACTGGCTTGTACTGTGAGGGCACACCTCTTTGGGTTTTATGTCTTTCCTCAACAATATCATATTATGCCATCAAGATGTATTGCAGGGGAACGCTGCAACCCTAGAAAGCATCTCTTCCAGCATGGGTGCTTTTTCCTTGTGTATTGGAGGGAAGAGAGGGAAGAGACCTAGTGGGAAGCACGGCCTTCGCCTCTTTACGCTGCAACCACCACTCTTCTGCTCCAGGACCACTGGTCTGGTGTAGGGGAGTTGCTGGTGCTGCTGTGATACATTGAGGCAGAGGTCAGCTGAATGGGTTTTACGCACGAGACTTGACAGGTCTTCTTACAAAACACGTTTTGTGCTTTGTACTCATCGCTCGCTGCGCATGTCAGGCAAGTGGCTCCTTAGCAATGTTTTCCTCTTCCACGCTCTGTTCCTCTTCAGCACTGGGGAGGGTGAAAGAATGGCACCTTGTGTAAATGCTGATGTGGGAAGCTCCAGGTGGTCCTGGCGTTTTGTAACCTAGAGTGCTGAACCACTAACATTTTCCCCCCCTGACTTTAGAGATCTTAAAACAGAAAATTAAATAAACAGGGAAAAATGAGCCCTACCTTAAAGTGTGTGCAGTCTATGACTGTTTCTATTAGGAAAGCTGAAACTGTGGCAAACTAGTTATAGCAAGACTTTGCTATGATGCCTCTATTTCCTTTGCTGGTCAAGGTTGTGAGGCCACACAGTTATTATTATCCGCCTGTCAAGTTGGATGTAATAGTTTTTAAAAACTATATCTAATCAATGCAAGTATTTTAGGGAATGTTTTAGGCATCAGTGGGCAGAACTGTAATGGCTTGGGCATTAGAGATTGGAAATAAGGCAATCACAGCTTCAAGCACTTCCACAAATGTCTGCAGAGCAAAAATCTGGTTTTGATGGACATCTTATAGGACCCTTAACTCATCTGTGCTCAAAATTTTATGTGGTAACACTGAATTACTTATCTTCAGACAGGAAAGAAACAACACTGCTGGGAGAAATAAACATGACAAGGAGGAGGAAGAAATACACTGAGCTTTCACTAAAGATAGAAAGGAGATGGAAGAGTTGCCTAGGGACCTCATAGAGTGACTGGAGGTATGTGTGATGAATTTGGTCCTAGAAATGCTTCTAGTCTGTAATTCTTCAGCAATTTAATTCACTGTGCTCACAGGAGCAAAGGATACTTTTTCACTGCTTTTAGAAAACAGGGAAGTAACATTATTGTAGCTGTGTTTTCTGTAGGAATGATTCTGCCTACCTTTTCTGTAGGAATGATTTAGGTTGTTTTATTAGAGTCTGTCTATGAGCTGGTGAAGAAAATGTCAGCATACTTCACTACTCATATTGATAACAAAAGAGCTTGTACCGCAGGCGAAATCTTTCCTGAGCTAAGAATAAGTACCGTGTTCTTGTACAACATACTCTTTCAAAGCAGGTCTCGTGATCATTGTGTTAACACATTTTTAAAATCACTTCCTTTCATTTCTGCTTGTGTAATTTATCAATTTATTCTACCTCGCAACACTTGCAAGGAGTGCGTGCACGTATACATACCTGCTCATCCCTTTTCTAGCAAAATAATTAAAAAAGAGAAGTCAGAGAGACTTTGAGCTGCTTTCCTCAGTATATTAACCTAGATCATCTTCCCTGGCCTTCGAAAGCCAGATATATACATCCTCATCTCCTGGGTTGCTCTCTGTGACAGTTAGGTACATTTCACAGAAAAGTAACGAATTCCAGAGAATAACCTGCCTTCCTAATACACACCTCACCAAAAAATATGGCAGGAACTGGAATGTTGCTTGTCGAGTTCAGGCATAATATCTTATTTGTTCTCATTTGGTTCCTTTGGTAGATTCTGTGCTTGCCTAGGGCAATAGCAACATGTTTCTTCATGATGAAATGTGATCAGTTATTTGGATGATAGCTGTCAGAACGTAAGTGGCATCTCTGTTGGTTTGGCATGAGTCTTAAGAGGTATTTTTATTTTTTTTTTCTGACTGCTGGCTTGATTGTTCTAGTTTCCAGATTAATGCACTTTTTTTGGTAGCACAGCAAACCAGCTCCAATGTGTGTTACCGCTACGTACATTACGATTTTTGCTAACTGGCAAGCGTTCTGCCTCCCATTGGTTCTGCAAAGCCAACACCTGCTGACTTCTTGTCTGGACATCATTCAAGTGACGTCATGGCATGCACAAATCTTTGTATCTACCTGGACCTTGATCAAAACCTGCTTAGAGATCTTACAGATCCAGACGGTTATGGCTGGAGAGAGGGCGAGGAGGAGCGACTTGCAGAGCGGTCCCAGGTTCTGTCTCTCATCACCAAGTTTCTCTGGTTTATCAGGCTTCATTTTTCATCTGATGAGGGGATTTAATTGTGCTTGCAAATAGCAAGTAAGGAATTCCCCTGGAGGAGGAAACCTCCTCCCGGCTGCCACAGAGCCAGTTTCTGCATGCCGTTCGGTTTCCACTCCTTCTGCCTGGCAGTGGCTGATAGAAAAGGACTAAGGTTGAGGAAAGGCGACCTCACTGAACTTTATGTGGCTCATTGGACCAAACTGTAAATAACTCTCCCCTGCACTAGGATTATCACAATGTGCCCCAAAGGTCTAGGAGGCGGGACCTGCTCAGAGATGCTCCATTTCCTTGCGTTGGTTTTTAGGAGGGACAGCCTGACCCACAGCGCCTCCTGCAGCGTTTGCTTCAGGCAGCACGAATTACTCGGACACTCAGGACGCAGACCCAGCTGACATGCTTGTGTTTCTGTTTAACAGAGCAGTTGGAACTTGTGAGGCTTATTGCACTTGTGGGGTTGATTGTGGGTGGGCATTAGGCCTTGTGCAGGTTCAGGGTGCTCCAGGCTGACTGCTCAAGGACATGTGTTTGCTCTGATTATCACAGTAACTCCCAGTGTCAAAAATGTCTCAGTTAACCACAGGTGAGTAGAATCTGATGTGCCCTGGGGTAATGGTTTCATTGTGCACACAGACAGAGCGGGATTGCTCCGCACAAGAATCACAGGTAATGGTCACTGCACATGGGCAGTTGTGGTAGTTTAATCCCCAAAGCAGCAGAGCGAGAGATGAGAGGAGTAGAGTTGGTAACCCTGGCTAAACAAAAAAACACACACAGGGCAACTTTCTTTACCTTCCTGCGCGATCTCTCACATCTAAACAGCACGTGTTCCCTTCCGAGTGAGCTCAGCCCAGTGTCCAGGCTTTCACTCTTAACACACTCAACTTAGTTAAATTGTTTGACCTTGCAGAAACAGAGGATTTGAAAACCACTTCCAAGATGTTCACACGTTTGCCACAGTCAAATTAACATGGTCACTCTGCAGGAGAGTGACAAGTAGTTAGGCTTTAAAAGAACTATGCATTTCACTTCTGTGGGATAAAAAATCCTTATCTGGAGCCTAGAAAGAACATATTTCTATGGTGTAAAGAGAAAATGGTCTTTTCCTCCACTGTTCAAGAGATTTGCTCAACATTTCTTCCAAGAGCCATGTGGAAAGACCTGCAAAGATCTCAGTCACTTTTATGGGTAATATGGCTATACTGAATATAAGGCCATTAAAATTAATTTTCCAACTTGTGTATGGTTTATTGCTTTCTTCTGTGCAAATAAGTTTGTTTCTTCAGTTGCATAATGGAGCCAAATTGTATTTAAAATTAAACGGAAAGGCTTACTGAGGGGACCTTTATAATTACTAGTGAATTCATAAACTAGAAAAATCTAAGCATTTTACTGAACTCATCAAAAGAGTTTTTTCAGTGAGCTATATCTATATATCTATATCTATATCTATATCTATATCTATATCTATATCTATATCTATATCTATGTTTGTTGACCAACTACACATGGTTTAAGGGAAGAGTTTCATCTTAAAATATTGTTAGGAGCAGTGATTTGGATGCAGCTTTCTCCAGACCCCTGAGGTTGAAGGATAAATTCTAGAGCTGAAAAGGTGTGACATGACATGCGCTCAGAGGTGTGGACTCTCTTTGAGGTTTTGGTGAGATAAATTAAAATGCAGTGTTAATCACACCTGTGCCAATATGTTTGCCTAAGTTTGTTTTGTGCAGCTGCTGCGAGCCAGTGCCAGATGGCAACCTCTCTCTTCCAGCATGAAAAAAAAAAAAGAACTGAAAGAACTAGGAGGGTTCTCGAATCTCCATGTAAGGCCCTGATCCTGCAGGCAGTGGGAGTTTTGTGTATGAAGGGCTTGTAAAGTCAAGTCCCTTGCATGCTTTAACCTAATAAAATTAGCCTACCCTTGGATTTCAGTGGCTTGAGGTGTTTGCCATTACAAGTGTGGTCAGAGGAACAATGGTTTTAAAATAGATGCAAACATTTTAATTCAAAGTGGATTATCTAATTCAGATATAGAACCATATTTAGGCACCCAACAAAAGGTGGCTTGATTTTCTGGTTTGCTTTCTGTTTGGAAATCCTGGGTGCCTTTGAAAACAGCATAGTCTATTTGGGCACCTAATTAAACTTCCAAATCTGAGATACTCCCCACCATCTCAACTTCCAAGTGTGTTTGGTATATAGGCCATGTATTTTGTAGTGAAAATGTTCATTGCACAGAACACACAGACCAAATATGTTGAACTCTAACGTTTACCTGTGCTATTGGAGGTAACATAGCATGCAACGTATTATTCTTCTTAGAAGAAGACTGAATTTCAAGCAAGATTTTTAAAAAGTGTATATATTTACAAACTCAGTAGCAGAAGTTGTTTATCATTCTGAGAAATGCTAAACATCAAAACAAAATGTTTTTTATGATGTAATAATTAGTTGCATCAGGATAATACATTATATGATGGAAAAAATGCACATTTGTCAACCTTGGTCCTTTTCTCAGCAAGGTCAGAGCATAAAAGTTATTATGCCCTGTCAGGCAGCCAAAACCATTTTACAGGTCTTGTTAGTTGCACTCAGCCTAGAGGAAATGGGCTCCTGCCTTCAGCTCACAAAATCAAGGCCTGAAACGGGTTGTGCAAAACATTCAGATTGGATCTCTAATGTACTTGAAATCAATGTCGATGCAAGTCCAGACTAGCTCTATGCACTCACATCCATTTGCTGGAATTTTGTTTGTCTGATGTTTTCCAGCAAAGGTGAGTATGAATCCTTTTTTTTTTTTTTTTCTTTTTATCTGAAGATTTGCAAACTTTAACAGGTTTTTGTGACTAGCATTATAACATGATCTGTGTTTTATACTTTCTTTAGCTGATACCATCAAGGGTTTGCAACTACTGCTTTGGTTTTTCACAGCTGAGGTAAGGCTCGCTTCAGCCGATGTTTGAACATACTCCGATGGGCAGAGAGCTGCCCCTGTGTATATCTATCTGCACTGACAATGAATTTGAACCAGTCAGGTGGACTGTACCTTTATTGTGTGTCTGCCAACCTGGGTGTCTTTTCATGTTCTTTAATCTATCAGTCACATTTTATCTAGTCTAGGAGGTAGCTGTGATGTGGGAACGCTTTAGCTACTGACTACTAATATGTTCTAGAAATATGATATAGTATGTGTCAGTACTATAACAACACTTAAGTCTAAGCTTTAAGTCAAATCAATTAACCAAAGCTAACTAAACTAGGTTAAAACAGCAACAAAGATGAAGGAATTTGAACTTCATGCAAGAACCTTCCTTTCAAGGCTGCACAAACGTGCTTAGCAAAAGGAGATTGAATTTCTGCAAAAGACACAGAGTAGAAAAGCTGCAGGTACTCTGACTAGTGGGTAACCAGTGTTTCCTGGTGGTTTATACCCTCTTTGCTTGTCTTTCATAGTGGGTTTTCACAGGTGTTCATGTAAGTGTATCCAAGCTACAGCTGCACCCTGTTTGCTGCATAGAGGTCTCCGGCTGCTTGCCCAAAATCCAAGTTGCATTGTGCTCAGGAAGATGCAAGCTCTGCTTGGTTAAGACCACACTTTCTTGCACCGTAACCTGTTAGTATGTATTCTAACAAGGGCTAAGCTTCAAGCTAAGGAGTCTAGAAGCGAAAAGAAGCTTGTGATATGCCGGCTGTTAAAAGAGCTCACCCAGGTTTGCTTTGCGTACCTCTATGACATGGAAGCCTGGCAGAGGCTTCTAATTAAACCAGTTATCAATAATATGCTGTTCAGCAATGTTAGCAAAGTGGCAGGAGCAACTCAAAGGCCGCAGCCCCCGCAACAAAGCAGTGGCAGCGCACAAACAGTGCAGCAAGCGGCCCCATGAAGGACAAGAGGAGGGGGCGGGGAAGGCATAGGCAAGAAGTGATTGTCTGTCTCATGATAATGGGACCAATTTTCAGTGAAGCTATGCCAGCTGAGCTCCGGGGTGGCTCCAGGGAATCCAGCTCAATGGGCTTTAATTTGTGCGTATGTGTATAGATTATATATGACAGACACGATTCCACATGCCTTCCAAATCACGGCACTGTACTTAAACCCTAATACATAGATAATGCAGATGTGAGATAATCAAAGCAACCTTTGTCATACTGAAAACTGAAACTCTTGAGGGCAGAGCTTAATCAATGTATTATTGGAACTAAAATTCCAGCCTTTCTGTAGTGACTGTATTACGAGGTGCCATATTTAATTCATGAAGAAAACTATGAGTTTTAAAATTGAAACGAGACTCAAAATTTGCTGGTGGAAGCAGAATGTAAAATTAATTTTCTATTGTTCATGAGTATCAAAGAAATAGGTAAGAGCAAAAAATCTTTCTTTTCTGCTTATGGACTCCTTTTATCAGATTCTTAAAGGTCTCAAAAACGATACAAGAAAACACTGCAGTAAGGTGCTGTGATTCACTTCACAAGTTGCATCTCTGTTGTTACTGAGGGTTTTTCTTCTATTCCTTTAACAATGTACATGTAAATGTCAAGCTTCTGTAGGCTGAAGAAAGATTTCGGTATTATTTAAATATATATATTTATAAGAAAATCATTAACTTGGTATGGTTTTGGTAACATTACCTCCCTTTTGTTCTTTTTTTCAGATAGCTGAATTGCTAGGAGGTGGTAATATATCACTTCTACATGCATGTATAATGGCTATAATCATTAGTCTTGTTCTTGAGCTTGTATGCTTTCCTACAGCTTTGGCAACATTCGCTTTAATTAAAAAATAAAGAATCTGCTGATTCAAAAGAAAATACCACGGTGACTTAAATCTGGGTTATATTTGGCTAATAAGGAAACACAGGATGGTGCCGGATGTGGAGGTGACCAGGATGTTCCATTCCAGCTTTCCTTCCTCATTTAACTTTTCTTTGGCTGCTCCAGCTAGAAATGATGCATGAGGGCTCTAACAACAGTAGGCGTGGAGGTTTTTCATTACCTGCCCCCCTGATAGAATAGCACAATAACCACCATACCTCCACCTCACTTCCTGCAGGCTCCTTCTTTCCCACCCTGGGGATATTCTTTCTCCTTCTGCCCCATGTATGGTTTTAGAGACACCGCTTGCAAAGTCACAGTTGAAGTTAGACTGTAAATTGGAGAGCTGTAACAGTACTTCAGGATGACAAATTACGCAGTATCTTCCTGTTGCCCAACAAACTCCAGTGCTTCCACACGCTGTGGTTCATATGTTTGTTCAGACTCTTGACTTTTCATCTGCAGAAAAGCAAAAGAATAACTGGACCTCATGTTGGCAAGGAAGTGACATCCACACATGATATTTTGAGCACTAGCGTCTCACTGGCTTGTGAACCTGGACCTTGAACTCTGTGGTTATCTGTGTAGACTTAAGCAAATGTGCTTGAATTTGTAGAAGTGGCTGGGGACAGCTAAATTTGTATTATACTTAAGAGTAGAGTTCACATTCCTTCTTATACCTGAGCTGCTTTCCTTGGCAGTCTAGTTGGTTTGTCCTGAAATGTAGATTAATTTTTAAGAAGTATGTATGAACGGCGTGTTTGGAGTCAGGTGCAAATATGACAAATGTGGCAGTAGCCCTTATGCCAGAGTTCCTTGTATCTATAGTGGAGGTAGTGGTTCCATCCTTCACAGTAGGGTCTGTGGAGGAATAAATGCATTTTAATTCTGAAAGGACAAATCAACAGTGTAAACCACAGACTTCAACAAAACACCATGCTGTACTCTGTCCCAGTAACCTCTAGTTGTTGCTGCATGGCACTGCTGCTTTCTCTGCACTTTTTTGTGCTGATTTAGTTTTTAAACACATACAAGTTAAATGTACTACTACACATACTGTGTTCCTTCTAAATACATCCTACCTTTTATTTTAGAAACTCTCTTAAAACATGGAGAGATTAAGCTGATTTCAGCGAGGTTAGCAAAGAGAGTCAGATGTGAGTGTTGGGGAGGAGCAAAGATCCTCAATGTTACAGTTTTATTGCAGCTATTGTGGCATCTTTCTCTTTTTTTTTTGCTTTTTTGAGTTGGTTTTTTTTTTTTAAATTCAGATTTCTGCTGGGGTGTCAATTGTCAGCCTTTCAAAAGAAAGTTTCTTAGCTTCATAAGAGCAAAGGAAAACTTGAAAACATGAACCCTTCAAGTTCTATAACTACAAAGCAAAATAAAGGATTCACAATTCAGATTTCAGTTTCACAATTTTTAGTGCAATAAAGCAAGTGCAACATTTTCTGTAGGCCTGATCTATTTATTTATTTATTTAAACTGCAGGCTGTGTGGTTTCAACTCATTCTTGCTTAAACTCAGGGCTTGGAAATCGAAGCAAATAATTTTCTCCTGAAATCATAAAAACTCCACATATTAAAAAGAAAAAAAAAAGGTTGTAATTCAGGAATATTTAAGTAATATTCCTTTTATTGTGGTAAATATAAAGAAACAATAAAACGAACATACTTATACTTGGTGTTTGTCCAGTTAAAAGGGGGGTGGTGATGAATACCAGATTAGTCATTCCTAACTTGAACAAAACCTGATTGTGTCTACATTCATAACTTTTCCATGGTAACCAACATGGATTATTGAGTTACAATCATTTTACTGGGCCCCATGTGTTTTTATTGACCCTTAGGAGAGCTATTTTGGTGTTAAATACTGACAGGAAGTGAGTGAGTAACCATTTTTTCTCTTTACCAATGGAATATGTGGCTTTACGTCTTCCTCACATAAGCTGTGGTCTTAAATACATCTTCAATTAATTATTCAACTTATTAACCCACTGGAAAACTATTTTTCTTTCTAAAAAAAATAAAAAGAAAAAAGTTTTCCTTTTTGACTTTTATCCTGGACCTGACTTTGTTGGAGTTTAGAGAGCACAAGTATTGGTTTGAAATAAACAGAACAAAAAAGGGGTGCAAAGAGAGGGCTAAAAGTGGGAGAGTGACCTCTTGTTTCCCATGGCAGTGAGCTGGTAGGGAAGCTCAGCTGATGCTGCTGTCTTTAAAACTGCATCATGGGTTTTTTGACATGGTTTCTTAATGTAAGGTTGTTATATCCACAGAGGTTTTAGCTATTCTGGATTTACAATAGTGAAAATGGAAGCAGAATTTGTCCCTCAGATTAACATTTCCTGTAACTCTTAACACTCCTTTTTATGATGGTACTTTAATTCTCTTTTGTTTCAAATATTTGCCTTGTAATCATACCAGTGTTTCAGCAGCAAAGTGTTTAAACTTTGGAGGCAGGGATCTGAAGAGAGTAACATTTCTACTTAATCATAAGGCAAGTGGCAGTCAGTCAAACATTTTTGGTTATTATCATCCCAACCTGAAGCTTTTAAAGAAGAAAAGGGAACAAGAACTTTGTTTGGTTCAATGATATCTGGCCTCTTACACAGTGACCTGATGATCCAACCTGGAACCACGTGAAGAGGTGGACTTCAGGGTGTTTGACTTCAACCACAAGGGCACAGGACATTTTCATTAAAAAATAGAATTGCTATTAAAGCCAAGCTGGCCTCTTCCTTCTGATAGTGCAGGAAGATTTGGTTCATTAAATTACTGTCTTTTGGGCTCTTATGTAAAAGGTGTAAAAGGTCTATAACCCTTCTTTTAGAAACAAGGGAAGAGTTGGAGGGAAGAGTTGACATGTGCTTGCCCAATGTGATTGCTGTAACAGAGGTGCATGACAAAGGCTGATTTATCTGTCCTGGTACTGTCCCATCATAGCTGGTGTCTTGAGAGTCGTGGAGCCCTGTGGCTGACCTCTGTGTGGGGGCCACCCCCTCTATGCTGGTTCTGGGCATACTCAACACATTCTAGGATATATATTGCCACAGCACATCAAGTCAGTCCTACAATTGCTTTGGGCAAACAAGAACCCTTTTTCCTTCTCGGGTATGGTGAAACTTTTATCTCTAGCGTGGTGGGTTTGGGGATCCTGCCATGAGAAGCTGCGGATTTTCTGGAATCAGGAGCTTGCAGTCGCATGGCAGTCATGGAGACTTGGTGGTTATGGTAGCTGTTACTTCTGTTTTCTCAGGCCAGGGACTATAAAGATATAGTCCTGTATTTTAGAGTTTCTGACCTTCTGAAAGTAAGTTTTCGTCAGTAGCATTTCAAACATTACTCTTTGAACCGTATTGCAAATAAGAAAGGAGAAAATGTCTTGGAAAGCATTTCCAAGTGCCAGGAAGTAAATAGTCATTTCTGGGGTGTCTACTTGGAAAGTTGGCAGCCTCCAAAATGATTACAAATTAAATTCTACTTCAGATAAAGCAAGAGCTGATACTTCTTCCCTCCCGCTCGCTTTCAACTGATGCCTCTTCTGAGACAACTGCTGCTACCCTACTTGGCTGTGCGAAGATCAGTTTGTGATTTTAATACACATTTTATTTTGAAGAAGTGGAATTAAAGAAATAAGTAATACCGAATATGCATTTCAGAACAGGAATGTCTGTTCCCTGAACTGTAGATCTATGGTGGCCTAAAAGAGTGGTAAATTGTAACACGCAGAGAGCCAATGGGTCACATGGTGCTGTTTCTCCTCATTTCAAGCTGCTAAATCCCATTAAAAGGGCAGTTAGAAGCAAATTTAGTGTTTTTTTAGTATTTTTGCTCTGTGAATGCAATTACTGTGACTGACACAAAAACTGCTTAAAATCATAAGTAAAGAAGGAAGTGGTCTCTCTTGCTGTGCTGGGAGGGCATTGGTCCAAGGAGCCTTCAGAGAGCCTCTCCTTCAGAAAGCCTCTGGAGACTTTCCAAAACCGTCACTCCGAAGTATGTACTGTTGGCCAAGTGGGTCCTCACTAGGAAGGCTTTGGATACCAAGATGAAAATTGTCATATGGGGAAAAAAAAAAGCCCTAATCTGAATCAGATCAATTAGCTATGCTACAGTTCCTCTGTAACAATCCTTTTCCCAGTTAGGCTCCTTCTCTGCTAGCTCTTATAAATTCAAAGGAGCTTTGTTGGTAATTATAAGGGAAGTAGCTTTTATGCTATTCTGCTTTATGTTTTTTTCACTATACTGAAAATGTGGTGTGTTTAATATCTATACTCTTACAGAATACTTGAACCCCTAGTATGCTAAACCTTATGAGTCCTTGCACCTGCTTCGTCCCAGGTGAATTTTTGCTGAGTTTAGCTGCATAGTTGAAAAGGTTACCACCCTCACAAGCCCAGTCTTTTCTGATGGTAGAAATTATCACTTGCATAGGAACAGTGATATTTTAACTTAAACTACAGAAATCAAAGTATGCTGATGCACAGGGTCGCAATCACAAAATGAGCTTGTGGGCTCCTGTTCTCCTGGTCCACCATGCCAGGAAAAGAAGCACTTCCAGAACAAGGGCAAAGCAGAAGGCTGAAAACAATAAATTTTCCAGATGCAATCTTTATCCAAGAGGGACTAAGAGCCATTTGCTACTTCCTAAATTGCTTTCATAGGAGACTACTGGAATAACGCTATTTCTGGAATTCTGTCTTCTTCTAGTGGTTCTTGGCCTTTCCGTGGTGGACATGTTCTCTTTCTTTTTCATTCCTCTTCACACCTTCTTCATTCAGTTGCTTTTCTCTTTTTCTGTCTTGTTTAGATGTTTTCTTTTTAAATTGCTCTTCCTGCCAGAAAAGACAGAAATCAGTATAAATGTATGTAAAATAAAGAACTTGTCACTGCCTTGATTCTGTAGACTGGAAAAAATTGTTTTCTAGTGACTACTTCTTACAGGTGTTCTAGCATCTATTCATTACAGAACACAGACTTAACAGTTTATGTGGGAAAGGTTGCAGGATGTATTTAGTTCTGTATGACAGTTTGTTTATGCATTTATAAAAATCTGCCAAAATCAAGAGTTGGTGATTATAAATATCTGAAAAATTATCTTACAGCCATAATTTTTATATTTACTGATTATGGAGCACCTGCTTTACAACCTTACTATTTTTAATACATTTCTTTTGCTTGTAATGATACTTCCACCGTAATTAAAGCTGCCTAATATTTTCTGATGTAGAAGCCTCTCTTTTAGTTGTCAAGTCTAAACTGTTTGGGTTGAAGCTTTCTATACCTGCTTTCTGCCTCAGACTCAATAGTTTTGAAAATCGTTATTAAAAATGAGATATCTGTATTCAAGAATGGTCTCTGGATAGAAGTTGGTGAGAGGTTCTGTTTCTTGTTTAGAGTGCCGCACTTTCTATTGCTTTTTCTCTTGAGTGCTTTGTCTCTCCTGAGCAAATCCTCTGGAATTAGAACTGGGACCAAAGATTTGGCAGAAGGATAGGCCTGGGGCAAAAGAAATGCTACTTACTACTAGTCCTCTGAAGACACAGATAGATTTAGAGGAGCTACACATTTGGAAATCTTTTTATGTATGTTCAGAAACTATAGACTTCAAAAAAAGATGTATTTCAGTGGCCTCAGGCTAGAGGTAATGAGTAAGGTAGTGAATATAGGGGCTGAGCAACACCCATATATGTTGAGTCAGACTTGCATGGGGGACATCCCTTCCAAATCAAGACACATAACCACAGAGGCCCAACTGTCCTAGGTGATAGAAAAGATAAGCAAAGGCAGAGCTGATGCGAGCTCCCTGGCTGCAGCTTCCCTCTGGTTTGGGAGGAAAGTTGGGAATTTGGGAGTCAGTAGGCTCAAAGCCAAGGAGTCTGGATGTGGAAAGGTTAAAGATGGTCAATTTTTGTTCTCTGGGAAAGCTTGATGATACATCATTTAGATGTTTTGTTGTTGTTTTCTTTACCTCTGTTAATAATGAAAATAAAAAGCTGGTTATTTTGCACAGAATGGCTGGTGTAGGTCTCAATGCACATGCCCACTTAGTCACCTTAAATGTTGCTGCAGTGTTTGGCTGTTTTTCTAAGAGAAATGGTAAGCCATTGCTTCTATTTTTATTTATTTATTTATTTATAGATTTATTTCAGAGAGCACTGTCTTTCTGTGGTAGGCAGCCTGACTGTAGAAAGCACAGCACTTACAAATCACCTAATAAAGTCTGACGAGCACTCTGGGATTCATTTGATAAGAGTGGCTGTATAAATGAAAGGCTGTTAATTGTGTGGCTGGCTGCCACGTGCAGTTAATCCCCAGCACAAAATGCAATGTATGGGCAGTTCCAATCTGGAAATAACTGGGAAGGAAAGAACAGAAGCTCAGGGCTACCTTTTGGCTCTGTGATTTACACTGCCCACGAGGATATCTCGCAATGTTGGCCATGTATTTTTCAGCTCGTTGCCAATCCTCATGCCATTGCTGAACTTGATACTGAGGCTGGGTCTTTGTAATTCTATCCAGAATGGCGCGGTTCTCCTGGTTCACTCTCCGCAGCTCCTGTTTTCGTTTTTCTCCATTTAAACTAGAGAGGAAAACCATATAAGCAGAATCAGACTTCTTCACGCTTGCTCGTGTTCCCACAAATGGAAACCCAGAACATGAAGTACCTGTCAATTTTGTGTCAGGGGAAAATTTGCCTAAGGTTTTATACCTCTCCTACAAGGACTTGCCTCTCCTTGAGCTGCATTTACTGGTCCTTGCAACCCAATCCTTTTGTCCTTCTTAAGAGGATACTCTTTGTTCAGTATCTTCCAAATGCAGCCCTGCCTGTATGGAGGTTTGGTATATTTTACAAGAGGAAAAGTGCTAGTTTTATCTTGGATTAATGCCAACGCTCCAGTCTTGGAATTGCTGTAGTGCAGTACTTTAGGTAAGGAAATGGCTGGTGTCTGAGATCCCTTACGATCAATTTCAGTTACTTTGGTTTATATCTTTAATTTTTGTACAAACCTGATGAACCAAGTTGGGAAGCATTGAAGATAATGGAGATAAACATACTGTCTCAAATACCTTGGAAACTTTCTGTGATTTCTTAGACTGTAATTTCCCAGGCAGCTGAGCTGACCTTGTAGCGGTCTCCTGCCACCAAAAAAGGAAAAACTTGCTTTTTCCTTCCTTCTCCTGCTCACCTCCCCACTGCTCCCAGCTGTGTGGTCTTCTCCACCCCTTGCACCAGCCCTGGAATTCATCACTTTGCAGAAAGTGGCAGAAAAGCTACCCAGGTTTGTTTGTTTTTGTTGGGTTAGTTTTCTGCTGCTGTCTCAAGTTCAATTAGCTAATGGAGAGGTTTGATGAAAGCCAGAGGTGATCCAAAGAAAACAACAGGAGTTTGCCACTTGAATCAGGAAAGGAGAGAGGGAATGAAATGAGGGAGGATGCTCTACTCCTTCCATCTCTTGTGGAATCACACTTACAGTATCAGAGTTAACTAATGCTTGATGATGCCTGCACTGATCTGGGTATTATTCACTAATGACAAGCAGTAAGTGCTATGATGTGGATTAGCATGATGTAGACATGACCAACTCTGTTTCAAATAATTTCTGTCTTCCCCAGGAGCTGTGCAAATGTCAGGATATTCATGACGGTGACTTGTAGTGACTTCTACCTAGGTCACTTGCACCGGAACTGCATTTTTGCTGTCTGAAGACACGTTTAGGGCCCGATGAGGAGTCGGTCTGTCATGAAGTAGTCTGTCTGTAAATGAATCATAGCAGGTAACAGCTGCCACTGGAGTTGTACAAAGCATTCTCTTGACTTCAGAAGCCTGGCCTTGCTGTTGACCAGTTTGCTGTGCCCTGTGCCCTATTAGGCTCTGGGGAGAACTAATAGCAACCTTTCAGTACCTGAAGGGGGCCTACAGGAAGTCTGGGGAGAGCCTATTTACAAGGGCCTGCAGTGACAGGACGAGGGGCAATGGGTTTAAACTGAAGAAAAGCCGATTTAGACTGGATATTAGGAATAAGTTCTTTACAATGAAGGTAGTGGAGCACCGGAACAGGTTGCCCCGGGAGGTTGCTGAGGCCCCTTCCCTGGAGATATTCAAGGGGAGGCTCGATGAGGCCCTGGGCAACCTGGTCTAGTTGGGGGTGTCCCTGCTGACTGCAGGGGGTCGGACTAGATGACCCTGGAGGTCCCATCCGGCCCAAATGATTCTATGATTCTATGATTCAGGGTGTGAATTTCCTCCTGAATCAAAAATACATAAGGTAGTTTTCTCCAGTGCTAAATCCTCAAGGCGTATTTTGCTTAGTCTCCTTTGAGAAGTAAATTGTATTTTCACTTCTGCCTGCTTCCTGCTCTACTTTTTAATTTCATTTCTACTCTTTGCTCTGTTTTTATTTCATCTCTAAGCTTTGGATCTCCCTCTTTCCGGTGCTGTCTGTAGGAAAAGCTGGCAGAGTCAGCAGCAATGACTCACTTAGCAGGAACAACAGCTTTGCTGAGATATAATAGGTTTACTTCATTTATTTCCCTTAAAAGTAGGGCAATGTTCTCTCTCTCTCATTTCCTC
>VXBJ01004143.1:97525-116705 GCA_013400055.1 Nycticryphes semicollaris
TTATTAAACTGAAAAACTATTTTAAAGCCATCTTCCCTTCAATAGAGCGTAGGAGGAAAATGACCTGGCATCAGATTTCATGTGATAGGGCAAGCAAATGGCCTTCTGAAGTGTTGATTATACCTTAGGCTGCCTTTTTAAATACATGTCCTCACAGAGCAGTTTATCCTTAGCTATGTTTGTCACTGGGAAGGTAACTTGATAACTACATAGAAATAGTGCTGCTGATGTTACCTTTTGGCCCTGTAGTCATTTTTGTTGTCGATTTGTCCCTTTGTTCTCAAGATGCAGGACTTCTTCTCCAGCAGCAAACGGTTGTCTTTTTTGATGATGGAAAGTCGATCTTCCTTCAACTTTGTGCACAAAAGGGATAAAAAAATGCTTCTGTTTTTACAAGGCCACAGCAAGCAGCAGTGATTCCTAGCAGCATGGACAGGGTGTTCAAAATTGCTGTCCCCTTCTCTTCACAGAGTGTGACAGACACTGATCAGGTAAAAATCTGTGCTTGTGTTGAGAGAACCCTTCATTTCACCATTTAATGGTGGTGCAATGTGAGAAAGCCCTTTGCAATGCTGTGAATTCAACCCTGATACACATTCCTGCAACCACACCAGTAGCAGCCTGCATGATTAGCAAATGCATTTCATCAGTATAAGGAGACTTTCTAGCAATATTTGTCAATTTTTTTCCAGGATCCTCACTATCATTTGTCTCTAGCAGCCTTCATAGGCTCTTGTCAAAATCTAGCATTCTTGAGACGGACACTGTACTAACACAGGATGGGACTCTTTCAGACTCCTCTGAAGCCCATGGGAGTCTTTCTGTTACCTTTCTTTGGTGGGCTTTGAATCAAATGGTAATTTTTCCATTGGCTTCAGTGAGATTTGGATTAGGTCCAGGTGCAGGCCATTTTTGTCCTGGAGGGGTTGCAGGCTGGTGTAAGAAGAGAAGCAACAACTGGATGTGACGAGCAAATGGAGAGAGATGTACGAGGCAGTATAAGCTATCTCTGTTCATCCTTGGCATGATTTTAAGCCTCTTTAGCTTCAGTTTTAAAATGGAAGATTATTAACAATCTCTGAAATTGACTATATAATGGGCAAGATTACAGTATCAAAAGTGGGATGAAAACTGAAGGAGTCCAGTGGAGGAGGGAGAATCCCTTTGGACAGCCTGGGGCATCATCTAATTTGTGAAAAACATCACTGTACTGTTGTTTTTTAAAGAACAAAAATCTGTGCTAAAAGTTTGTTTGTGGGAATTGGGAAGAAAGAGGGGAGAAGTGAAGAGAAAAACTGCCTTCTGCAGCAGGACTGATTTGGAGATAACCAGAGAGGCTGGATGGAGGAAAGCAGGGAAAGCACTTTTCATAGCTGAATTTCAACATCTCATTCTCAAAAGCCTCTCAGAACAGAACCACTGAATAAAGAGTCTTATTTTGAGCATGCTAATTCACTCTTCTCCTTTTTCCTCCCTTTTTTTCCGTATTTGATTCTGGGCACTCCAAAGATACTGCATGTTCTGTATGAAATGAACAGAGCTCATCCGACATTGATAGTTTTGAGTGGCCAATGTCAGAGTAGCAGGTTTCTAGTGCGTCTGCCCTGTTTGCTGGGGTTTATAACCAAAGTAGGTCAGATGCTGGTCACATTGTAGTATAAAAGGACCTAAAACTGGTGGATTAAGTAATGCCATCAGGCTCTGAATAGCCTTGAGGAGAATGATTATAAAGAAGAACTGGTTACTAGAAGATTGCAACATTAGAGGTTTTATTTTTTTGTTTTCCTGTAGCAGTTTGGAAAAGAGGAGAGTGAGCAAGAGACTAGGACCACAGTCTCACTTTCAGGTATCAGGACTTGCAGTTCAAAGGAACATGCCTAAGAGTAGTGGGTTCCTGTTGGTGGCTTTTTTTGTTGACCTCTGTATGTGTGGGGTTATGTGATGTTCCATTTTCAAAGGCTCTTTATCAGTGTTACTTTTACAGTAAGAGGAAAAAATTAACAGCAGCAATTGAACCCACGTCCTATTATGGCATGTGATTTTATGCATGGAGGAGAAATGAATTATTTTGCTAGTGAGATGACTCTAAGGTGCCTGGGGATTATTATGTTGCACAGTGATATGATAAACAATTTTAAGGAAATTAATTCTGAAGTCCTTACATGGGCTACCCTCCCGTTGCCTGAGGGGCACTGTGTTGGAAATTAAGTCTTTGACAGGGTTTAGCTGCACATATTTTCTACTTTACTCACATTTCTCTTTTTTTAAATGATTTTTGTTTCCTTTCAGTGAGCAGAGTTAATTAGGTAACCATTTGTTTTCCACTCTCATCTTTTAATAAAAATTTACCTCTTGGGAGCAGTAAGATTTTGAAGGATAACTGCCAGTCAAGGCTACCCATTGTTATTTCTTGTGCTTTGAATATGTTAACATCCTATTATTCAGTTCATTGCTCTTTGTGGATCTTGATGATTGTGCTATTCTTGTTATTTGCCATGTTTTTTTCATGGTTGTGCAGAAGTACCTTTTAGGAGGCTATCTGAACACTTTAGCACTTGTTAATCTGAAGCCCTTTGATTTCATCAATAATCATAAAGATAAAATAAGTTATTTAATGTGGCTGGGAGTGTGCTATTTGTGGATCCTGGTAGTCCTGTTGCAACAATCACTGCACTGAGGGGAAAAAAAAGGCCTTGAAATTGTGACCATCTGGTAGTCTCTTTGTTTTCTTTGAGGGGAGATGTGAAGATAAGTATGCTAGTGCTCAGTATATATAACCAAAATCATACCTTCGGCTTCCCTGATTTCAGATGAAGGCGGCTGTATGTTGCAGGGGCACTTGTGTCCACTAATGGTTTTGCTGCCTGGATCTGCAACAGAAATGAAATGTTTATCCATTTTTGTTGGAAATACCCCTGCATATCATTACAGGAGATCTTTTAATTCTCATGTTCTGTTTTGTTAACCAGCAGTAACACTATTAAACATATGATTCATTACATCAGCAAAGCCAGACTTGCCCAGAAGAAGAGTAGTGGGAAATGGAAATCTTAAAAGCAGTTGTTCTAAAGTCTGCTGGAGATATAAAGTGCTTTTTATGTTGGAGAAATGTAAAAATACATACAATCCAGTTGCAGTGGCAGTGGTGTTGATGTTATGATACAGGAAAGATTTAAGAGAAGGCAGGCAGTTTTTATTAGGCATTCAGCAGAAATAAAAAGACTAGTATAAGAAAGCCCTAGGTACTCCTAAGCTGGGCCAGATCTTTCGAAGGGATGCACATTTAGGATGCTGCCAGAAAGAGGTAAGAAATACTGGAAAAGGATGTCTTATGTTGAAAGTATTCCCAGGCCCCTTATTATTAGCACTGTAGAATGATTATCAAAAGCAAATTGTGGATCTAATTATTCTAATAATTGGAGTTGGTAGTTCAGTGGCACGATGATATTTATCTCCATCCTATCCTAAATAGCCATGTAATCTATGAGGAAGAATAATAATCTGTGAGATGTCTTGGACTGAGGAAACCCTGTGGAAGGCAGTGGAGTGAGACAGGATTTAGAGGGAAGACCAATATTTCTCAGACTGGGATCCTACAGAACGTGAGACCAGATTGGTTAAAACAATATTATGGTTTTTGTCATGAAATACGTATGATACGTAAACATTCTCCCTCTGTCATAACTTATACTAGAACCGTTCCATCTCGGGCAGACTCAGTGGTATAGAAACAAGAGAGAAATACTTGNCAAGAGCAGCAGCAGGCACAGCAACAACGCAAACACCGTGCAGCAGGTCATGACCAAAGCACTGCCTGAGCCCAGCAGAAGTTTCCACCTCTCTTTCTGCAGCAGCTTTGTGATGCACTAAGAACCAGCCTTGAATCCCTGATAGCAGACCTGTGCTGCATACCACCAGAACAGGTTCCTTTCTTTTATAATGGGGGTAAATAATTTACTGCATTGACTGGGACAACATTTAGCTGTTTCTAGCTTTGTCTGAAATTCACTTGAAATGCCTGGCTTCTTGTGAAAAGCAGCTTCTTTAGCTGCTTTTTTGTGGCAGTCATCTCTGAGGAGGTGGGATCCCAGAAAAGGCTAACTGCTCTCAGCTCCAGCAGATTTCAGGGGGAGCTGAGAGCACTCATCTGAATCCTTTCTAGATCCCATCACGTTAAGTAGCTGATTTTTACCGGATAGCCAAACTAAACTTGGTAAACCTCTGAGGCTTTTAGTGGTTTTGGCTTCTGCTGCTGCTAGTTCCTCTGCTTCTTCAGGTGCTTTAAATTTTCATGCTATTAAGTTATTTTAAAAATAACTTTAAGAAGACATGCAATTTGTAAAATAGGGTTGTTATTGTATCAGTCAGTAGAAAGCACTGTTGTGAAGAATAAAGTGTGATATTTATGCAAATTCTGATCTTAATTTATAGATATGCAAACTGGTTCAAACTTGAACAACAAAAGGTGAGCTTAGAAAAAACATTTCTTCTATAGATTTCATATAATTTTGTGGGTAGTGTTACAGTTAAGTTGCCTTCTGTCCTTATATGCGTAACAGTAAAAGGTAAAACCTGATACTTTATAAGATCACCCTAATCTCTGTTGTGGGACTTTCCAAAGCCACGGTTGTTTTGGAGCCATTTTATATTTAATTCTATGAAGAATGTTGCAGAGAGGAGATGTAACTGGGTTTTTTTGTCCCCTGTTCCTTTCTTCTGTTATGAAAATAACAAAATAATTCAGACTGGAAGTATTTGCTCTTGTGTACATAGAAACATGGCATTTTTGTTGTATTTTTGCATCATGGTGAAAATTATCCCTAACCATTGCCATCTTTTTAGTGATCTTCTCCGAAAAGTGTTCCTTTTTTGGTACGTTCCCTTTTTTTTCTTCTGTGTTCTCTATTTTTTCCCTTTATCTCTTGCTCTCTTTATTGGTGGTTTCTTTGGGTTTTTGTGTGTGAGATGTCCTTTAATGCAAAGCTTGCACATCACCCAGCAGAGGCCCTTAGAGCCTTTTCTCACAGGGAACCCTGTTTCTCTCGGCAGAGCAAAAGCCCGGGCCACATGTGGGCTGTGTCATTCAGGACAACCTGCCTTATGGCCCTGCTGCCTTCAGTTACCCCAGCAGTACCTGCGGGTACCGCTGCCCCGGGAGCTGGCATTCCCTGCAGCAAGCCTGAATTCACGCCAGCGGAAGGCACGGTGAAACTTCCGGGCAACTAGGGTGGGAATTTAGGAGCGTGCCAGCATGACAACGCAGGGACACTTGAAAAGGCTGCTCTTTGGCCATTGGAGACCTTGTTAGGCGTTACTGAGCTGGGTGTGACCCCTGAAATAAGCAACAAAATTCTTCACCTTCTAAGCTGTCTTTTGCCCAACACGTTAGTTAGTCTTCCTCTTCGCTTGCACCCAGAAATTAACACTCGTGTTAAATACAAGAGCAGTTGAGTCGTGGGAAACGTTTCGTTGTCTATAAATACATTCCTTCACTATATATCATGATGATATCTAACCTCTATTCTTGGCCTCTGAATGCCTTAGCTCATGTATGGAATGCTCTGTACACTGAACAAAGAAGAGTTCTGTATGCACAGCGGACGCTGAGAGTATTTCAGCTACACTAATATCAGTTCCCTGCTTTAAAAGAGCCACTGTTCAAAATAGCCGTGCTTATATACAATAGTAAGCCTCTCGAGGTTAATTCACACAGAAGGAAAATTATTTATTTATTTCAATGTTGTCAATTTGGTTAGAAAAATATGTCAAATTCAATTCTCTACCTCATCTTTAACTTTTTTCCACCTGCAAGTCAGATTATGGAAACAATGGAAGGAAGGAAAGAAGAAAGGAAGGAAGATATTTTTATACAGTTAATGAAACAGACCCAGTCTGGAAATAATGAAGAACTATTTCTTCGTATTAAAGCTAATTATTTTGTGATAAAATCTTCCTAAGGTAGCAATACAGTTGAATCATCACTGATGGTATTCACTGCTTATGGATTTTCAAGAGGGAGCAGTCCTGCATCATTACTGATTCGGAACAGATGACTGACCGACTCTTTTTCGCTTCTAAATTTGGTGAACATCATTATGATAACTCTAAATGGACACAAAAGCCATGCCTATGTTTGCTGGATATTCTTAAAACACGTCTCTTGTACCTTACTGCTGATCAGTAGCTTTCGTAACAGTATTAAGAATGAGTAGAGAGATGCTGTAGCCCTTTGGCACAAGCTTATTCTGTCATGAAGGCCTCTGCTCTTTTATCGAACAGTTGTACCTACCCTTTTCTTGTGCTCTTCATACTTTGCTTTGTCCCATTTTAGCTGAAGATACTTGTTGCCACATGGTAAGACGGGCTGGTAGGCTCGATGCATCTTGCACAAAATAAAGCATCTCTGAATGTGGGCTTTGAAAACAACAACAACAACAAAAAGTGTGAGTAATATCAGCCTGAGCCTTTCCTAAAGCAAAGCCCTGGAGACTTGTGGTATGTTTGTAGCCAGTCACGTGGGGGTTGTCATGGCATCACTGCTCAGAAAAAGAATGAATAGCTGGTGGTAGCATTTCAAACAATACATTTAACGAATAGCAAACAAGAACTGAATGTTATAGCAAAGCATTCCAAAGAGTATTTTATTTATATAGAAAATAGATTACCAATTATACTTCACCAGCCAGACCTACCTCCCACTGATGAAGGAAAGACGGTGGTGTAGGCTATTAATAATATTTCACGCACTACTGTAAATATGCAAAGGACTGTATAATGGGCTATATTTGCTGAGCCTTGGATTGAACAGCATGCCTCAGTAACGCTCCGAGCAAATCCACAGTGGGAGGTGTCATCTTTTGCACTGCAATAACTTGCTTAAAACATTTTTTTTTCATTGATAAGTATGCACTTTTCAGAAGCCACAGCAAATGCGTTCACAGGGAAATAGTTCTGTTTTTTAATAGCCTTTCAACTTTCTTTATCTGCATGCCATCTGATTACATCTGAGCTGCAGAAAGCTCAAAAACATTTGTAAAAGCCACTTATTTACCAAGTTGACCACTGGTTCTCACACATGGCTACCTAAGCTTCCGTTCTTCATAGGCTACATTCAGCAGGGAGATGAATGAGCAAAGATGTTTTCTCAGGCCCACCCAAAAATGGAAAAGGTGCTTCTGCTCATTCAAGCTCAGTTTAGCTTCTTCCAAAGCTAGGCTTGAGCTGGTGCAGTTCATTTAATGTTCCCATCCTTGTGATTGTGGAGCAGACTGCTGAAGGACTTTGCTTTTGGCTTATGTATTTTCTTGATAAGGCCTGTAGTTCCTAAGGAGAAGACTTGAATTACAACTTGAAGCTGTCATGGGGCTTTTAAAACAGGTAGGATAATAAGGAGGGAACCTATTGCTGACAGTACCGAAATTTACTAATCAGGATGGGTCTGTACGAGGATGTACTGAGGGATATTCTACTTTAGCCCAAGGGTCTTTGTGCAGTTTGTGCTTACACAGCATCTCATGTGAGCTCAGGGGAAGAGAAACACTTCCATCACACAACCACCCAACACAGAATCAGGGAGAGTGCCCTCTTGAATCTGTATCTTTGTTAACTTTTGCATTTCAGTAGCAAAATAAGGTTGGATATAGGGGTTTGTGGGTTTTATTATATTTGGTGTGAAATGGTACTTAAACAACAGGGATAGACATAAAATATAAAACCTTTATACCTACGAATTTTGAGCTGTAAAGCAAACACTCTTATTTTCAGACAAATGATGGAAGGAATTGAAGAGTAGGTTTACCCATCTGCTTGAGTTCTTATTATTTTCCTGTTAATGTAACAGGAAGATGTGGAGAATGTCAGTAAATACAATAAAGAGTACAGAGTTGCAATGCATTTCTTCAAATATATCTAAAATCTAACTGTGCACACAATACAATTATATTTGCCTCTTGAACAAGTAGAAATACGGTGGATTTGGAGTAATTTCCCCGCTGCTTCTCAATTAAAGTTTGCAACAGAAGGGAAGTGGCTTTAAGCTTCCTCTGTGGTTGCCTGTGCTCTTGCTGCCTTCAAAAGCTGTGGACCATATACACATTCATTCTAAACTTGCTTTTGGGTAGGTTTTTGCTGGCGAGGGGTTTTGTTTTGTTCCGGAGTGAGGAAAACAAAGCTCAACCATTTCAAAATTGACTGATTATTGTGTTGAACTACCTAAGGTCCAGCGGGTCCTTTCTGTCAGAAGATGGTGCTGGAAGACAGGAACAGCAGGTCCTACCTCTTTCTAATTTCACAGTCTAAACTTACAGCTACAACAAGGGATTCTTTAGAGTAGGATTTCATTGCTTAGTCAAAGCAAACTCATGAAGTATCCTTAACAAACCACAGGACTGGACCTACCACCTCTGCAAGATAAAACAGATATTTATGAAAGATTTATTCTGTAGGCTATACAGTGTTGTAAAGTGACAGCCATGAGAATTTACATGTTGTGTGCAGAACAACTTGCATATAATTTCTTGATAGCAAAAGCTACTTGCTGAAGAACAGATGACAAATAAGTAGATAATGTACATAAGATTTATTAAAAAAATAACCCACACATTTTCCAGTACATTCCAGTACATATATACATTCAGCTTTCACACAAGGCAGAGAGATTGTTTTCTGTAGCATAAAAGCAAGATGGGCAATAGCAGTCTACTTTTTTAATGTGGAAATCTATGCCTCTCATAGGTTTATGGATTTGGTGTTTAATCTCTTTTTTCCTTCTGGTCTGATTCATACAATATATGGGACTGTAAGCTCTGCAGGTGGTACTGCTGCTTGGAATTTGAATCTTGAGTTACTTGCCCCTTGAACTAATTGCAAGGTTAGTGAGTTGCTGCCCTTTCTGTTGTCTTGGCCGGAGGAAGAGCTCAGGATCTACCAGCTACAACAGCTGTTTATGCTTATGGCCTGGTTATGGCATAAGTTAAAGATGCTGTACTCCCAATACAGATCATGTTTTTGGAGGTGCTGTTGCTCACCGTGACCAGAAGTGCCTTTTCTGCTGTTTGCTTTTGCGATGAACTTTGTATATATAGTAAGAAACTGTAAGAGGCAGAGTGTATATTTTCTAAAGCTCTAAAGGTTTTCTGTATGTGTGAAGAGGAAAAGAAGTCCTTATTTTTATGCTGGCAACTTTCCTGGTTATTTTAAAGTCATGGCAATTCCTCACCTTTTTCTGTGAAGCGTTTGACCAACTCCGGGCACAAGCATAGACTGAACTGCAGGATTGGAGTCATTTGTGGGTGTGCTTGAGGATCAGGCCCAGTCTCCTCTCATTCATTGCCTGTCCCTGGAGACGCTGAGAGAAGCCAATTTATTATTTTTTTTTGTGTGGTGGGTTCAGTATGTTACATGATAGGACCCGGTGCTGTGACTTTGACCCTGCAAGCACACACCCTTATCATATAACCCGCAAGCAAACCACCCAACTGAGTAGCTGAGGAGTCCATCTGTAGCCAGGGGGATAAAAAAAGCAACTGGAAAACCTGCTGGGGTGAGTAGGACCTGCTCTGTCTGTGCATGCAGGGTACCGGGTCCCTTCCATCTACGGGCTGCCTGCTGTCACCCAGCCTGTGCCTTGGTGCATATGTGTGCAGCGGAGCAAACTTTTCCCGGCGTGGCACAAGGCCTGGCTGCCCTGAGGGGTGCGAAGGGAAGGGGACGTGAGGGCTACGGCTCCTGCTGCAATGCAAAAGCAGATTTACCAGATGCTTCCTTTAGTCTTGACCCTTTCTGGAAGCTTTGAGCAGGAATTAATTTTTGGCTGGGGGAAAAGAAAAGGAAAAAAAAGTTGTTTCCCACTTATTGTCTGAGAAACTGAGAGAAGGGAAAGGGGGTGGGAAAAGAGGAAGAGGAAGGGAGAAACATTGCCATAATTATACGGAATTTTATTTATACATACATATGTTTATATCTACATATACAATTTTAAATCTTTGGGACAATGTTTGGCAAGATCCATAATTTCCTTGATCTACAGCAAAAATGCCAAGTAGATTATTGCTTATAACTAATTTTTCTCCCTGGTTTTAATGTGGGAGGAGGGCACAGAGGGAGAGGAGAGGGCTGTTGGATGGCTGACTGAACTTCTGTGTCGAGGTCAGTTTGCTTGTGCAGTAGTCCTTAGCTTTCTGAGGAAGGCTTGGTCTTACAGCGTAGGTGCTGGGGAATGCGCAGAGATGAGGCCAGGGCCCTGTCCACCACCTTTGTCTGAGGAGGGGAGTGCTCTCTGGGTAATTCCAGAAGGCCCTGGAGAAGGTAACCGGGAGCAGGCTGCTGAAAGGCTGGTATTCAGCTGGGTGAATTTGTCCAGTGGTCTGCATTCAGCCATGTGTCCCGTCTGCATAGAGAACTTAACCTTTTTCTGGATACAAATGTCACTGCAGTGATGAGATTTCTTTCCAGAAATTGAAAATTTGCCGATCCTTTGTCTGGCAAAGTTTTTTTAATTTATGGGTCTCTTCTTTGCATCAAACCCTTGTCAGGCTTTACAAGAGCAAATCTCAGCCCACTTGTCAAGCACAAGGCACAGCTAAATTTGTGGCTGGAATGAGGGCAACTTGCCAGCGCAGGCAAGGTCCATGTTGCTGGAAGAGAGGTGGGAGCCTCCTAAGAGTGGCACAGAGAAGAAAACCTGGAGGTCCCTGAAGCATAGTGAGCTTCTAAAAACAGGAAAAGGACTGCAAAGCAGCAATGGCTTTCAGCTAAAAGCAAATGCCAACAGAAGCACTGTTCTCTGTGTTTGCCGGTGGGTGCACAAGTTACAGGAATGGGCTGTGGTTAGTATTCCCTGTGGGAATGCCGTGCACTGCTGTAGGACACGAACACCTCTGCCCAGTGGTGCATACCTCGGGCAGGCCTGGCCCCTTCACTCCACAGGAGGCATGCGATAGCAGATGCCAGTGTTAATTCTTGCTAATGTGCTGCTCAGTGGGTTTGTAGATTGGTTATATTGCTTTCAGGGCTTATGTTGCTTCTTCCTGCTATAAACATCTGATTGCTCTATAATGGCTAAAACAAGTTAATGGAGAAAATGAGGAATTAGTTATAATTTCATTAGGTCCTTGGATATGTATTCTCTTTTTCTCTTTCTTTCTCCACTCCATCCCACAGGCCTGGGTAACCTTCAAAAATCACTTGTATCCCCATCTTCATTTTTTGTTCTCCTTCTTTGACCTCAAAAATAATTTAAAGGTACGCAGAGAAAAGCACTGTTCCCCTGAATGCAATCACTATCTAAACGTGAAACCTGGGTTCTTCTTCTAAACCTGTTGGGCACATAGAAGTCAGCTCCTTCAGGGCCTGGGTATGAATTTTGGCATAAAAAAACAAGGTCTGGAACTCTAATCTAGTTGTACCTGTCTCTTCCCACTGGCCCAGGGAGACCTGCCAACTGCAAACTTACACTAAATACAATTAGTTCCATCATTGGCCAGTCAGATGCAATAAGCCAGCACACTGACAAGAACTGCTAGTCTTACCTGTGCATCCTGCTACTATTCCTCTTGCTCCACACAAGCAAGAGAGCAAAGCGAGTCTTGCAGGGCTGCCTTCGGATATACCCTCTGGCTCACTTGGATTACTTGCTCTGGTTTGCTGGCACAGAGACAGCAAGTTTCGAGGTTCTGGCGCTCTGAGGAATATGAGGAATACCTCATCCAAACCCTCTCATTCCTTTTTTTTTGTTTTGGGTTTTTTTGAGTGAGAGCAGATGTCTTGGACAGGCAGGTTTTGTTCTCCTTAAGTGTTTTACAGGCCACCATAAAGCCAGAATGGTCCATCTCTTCAAATAATGGTTTAGAGGAAGAAATCATTTGTGAGGAGGATGGCTCAATTGTGCCATTTCCAGCAAGGTGGCAAGAGTGCTATTCGCGTTTGAGATGGGATTAGCTGGATGCATTAGTTTCAGATTATATATCTCACTTCCTGGTCAGACACAGGCAGGTAACATTATTGTCAATAACAAGTTAAATTTCTGTATGTTAACACAATGTCATGTTATGGCTTGTCTGTGAATGCATGTAAATGTGCAAATTAAACTTTCCCAGTGGGTGCAAGAGGAATAAGGTTCTGGGTATAAGGAGGCATTTCTGCTTGTTTAATGAATGACCAGACCTTCCATCTGTGGAACTTAGTTGAGATATCACAGCTATTTCCAGCAGGTGGCAGATGATAATCACACTAGTAACCAAATCTGGGTACAAATGATGTGTTTTCCAGACAGTTTATTCAGATATTGACTTAAATATACACATTACACAGTGGCTATAAATATGTTTCCAACAGCAATAAAATAAGATTGCATAATTGGAGCTGATTAGTAGTTAACCATGATAATATGTAATTAAATACTTGGGAATCAAGTGTGGTATGATTTTTTTTAAATTCAGCTTTGATTTTGTTATCTCCTAGATCGGAGAAATTGCTTCTATCCAAAAACCTCCAAATAACCATCTGGCTAATTGTGTTTCGTAGTATAAGATTATCTTCGCTCATGCACTGTGGTGGTAGAGAGCTCCTCTGTGCAGTCATTCCTGGATAATTACCCAGTGCTTTAAAGAATTACATGCTCAAAAACCATGGTGCCAAATTGCACCACGTTGCCTTTCCTAGGTAGCACTTGGCTGGCAGAGTTGATGAGGCTTGAGTGGTACTACTGACAGAGGGAGGGTTTTTTTCAGATTAGCTGTCCTTAACGAGGACCAGATTTTGCTCCTTTTGCTCTCCTTAGTAGTTACTCACACACATGAGTAATCCCAGTGGCTTCAATGGGAGCTATTCACCACGCAGAGAGAGGGTGGCATTCGCAAGCTGACCCGCCAGCTTTGGCTTCAATGGGATTTTTGAGCAAATGGAAGACAACAGGATCTGACCCACAGTAAACGCCTGACTACATGGAAAAGTCCATTCGAGGTTTAGAGCTGCATGTGGGACAGCTGTGTCACTCACAGCGCTGGTTCTGGATGAGTTATGCAAAGCTTCCCGAAGTCAGTATAAACTTTAGAGCATCTGTCATATACAAAACTGGACATATCCAGGAGGCAGAGAAGCGTTTGTTTTATGGGTGGTTTTGGGTAGGTACTGGTAGTATAATCCCAGTGGCTTCTCTCTGGGGACTGTACAGCCCCCTGGGGTGGTTATGAGGGAGAAGATGGGGCAAGAGCTCTCCTAGCAGTCCCCTCAGAAGAGATACCATTGGTGCTGATAAACTGCTGGGGTGTGTGTGTGTGTGTGAAGCTTTGCCTTGGATTTGAAGAGTAGGGATGGAGCCCTGTGTTGTCAAATTAACTCTCATAAAAAAAACCAAAGAAGACTGCAGAGGAGCTGATGACATAAAAGCAAAGAAAATATGAAAGTGATGATTATGGCTGCCAATACACAATGACTTGTGAAATACGGGTGTTTATATGCCTGCTTGCATAACCACATATTTATTGTAAACAGCAGTACCCACTATTTTATAAAAAGCAGAAAGTCCCATTGCTGCTCTGTTTTATTTTCTCAAGATTATTTGCTGTTTTCACTTAGTTACAGCAGTTCCACAGAAGGCTAATGTGGGAGAGATGAGAATGGATGCATACTTATTAAACTGCAGTAAAATTCACCACATCTCATTCTTGTACATAATCACTGGGTTTGTGGGGTTTTTTTTTTTCTGTAAGATCTTAATGCGGTTTTATTACATTATAATCTTTTATGGAAGGATAAAGGGATTTGTTCCTTAATAGGAAAGCAAAGTTTATAGGCTCAAGTAAAGCAGATATGACCCAGAACACAATGCTTCTATGAGTTTAATCAGAAGGTATTTCATGTTGGTAAACTTCATTGGAATCCTGAACATTCTGTGCTTGCTGCTGAAATGACTTGGATTTTAACATAGCTACATTTTTAGGACTGACAGATTTTTAGAAACGATGAACAAAGTGTTATCTTTCTTTTTTTAAAAAAAGTAAAATTAAAAAAACATATAACATGAAAATTAGTTGTATTGTCTCAGCTATTGTAACAAACAGTTCTCACTGGCCCCTTTTTCCTGTAATTAAAGCCATTTTTCTTTTCCCCCTTTTGGCCTCTTCCTGGCCCAGTCTTCCAGCAACAACCAGCAAAAATGTGAGATTTTTTGAAAGGGCAAGTAGTAAAACAACAAGTAGACATGCTTTTCTTCCTGTACTCAGGGATCACAGTGGAGATCTTTGCTTTCCGTAAATGTTGTAAATGCAGCTCAGTCCCCAGTTTTTCTGCTTTTGATGCATAGGTCTATTTTTATCCAGTGTGAGTGCACCATACAGGTATATACTGGTTCTTGCACACACAGAGTTCATCTCAGTAATGTCCACTCTTTCTCATGCTTCTCCTTCAATTAAACTTTGTCACTTCTGTATTTTTGTGAAATCTGTGCTTTCTTCTCTCTGCTGCTGACATTTTACTAATTAAAAACACCTTCTTGCCATCACTCTTTTTCCTTTCCCTCTTTCATTTAGTGTAATGGCCAAAGTGTTTCTCTGCCAGACTAATCATACAAGCAATTTCATTACTGTTCCTTCATTCCTCTGTAGCTACGTCAGATGCAAACTCTTAGCCTTTGGAGACACAAGTAATCACAGGCTCATTCTTAATTTCCTACTTCCATAGGTGCATTATGTTTCTGCCAGTCTCCACTATGTATGGAGACGGCGGGGAGCGGAGAGGAAGGACTGCAGCCCTTTCCTGACCAGCTGGTTGGTTCTAGGACTTCAAAAGAAAAAAACCAAAAAGACTACTTTTACTATCTTACTGTGAAAGGTAACACTGCAAGGGCTGAATTTACTACTCAGAGTCAGGGAGTAAGATTCAGAGGCAGTACCAAAGACATTTTTGCTTCCCCACCCGCTTTGCTGGGAATAAATGTTTATTGTATTGGGTCAGCCTAGTCCAAGTAGTCATACCGTGCATCTCTGTATGGATAGTAGCTGCCTTTATGTCTGATACAGATATTATTAGTTGAAACTATCTATGTATTCCTAAAATTCAGTCACAATACATTTCTCGGATATCAGATCACAGTCTTAATTTGTGTTACAGTGAGATTTCCTTAGATTGGCTTTAAATATGTTGTTCCTTCACAGAAATATAGGTAGCAGCTTTGCAGTACCCAGGGGATAGTAGGTTCATATTTTGTTAGTTTCTTGCATAATGCAAAAGGAGATTAGAAAGCTTCTTATAGTTTGTTTCCTCCCAAGAGAAAGCTATCATGTAGATCAAGAGAGGAAATGATTTCCTTGCTTGGCACAAATGAGTCACAGAAAATGACCTTCTTTGTAGGCTAATTTAGACCCAAGAATCCTCTGAAGAGCTGATAATATAAACCCATATGGCTTGGATGAAGAAAAGTTGGAAAAGATACTGTCATTAACAGACTCATCCACATCTTAAAAAGCAGTATTTCATTTTGCCTAGATTTTTTGATCAGGCTGCTAGCAGCTGCGAACCTCATGTTGCCTGCACATGCTATCTGTAATACACACACACACACGATGTGATATGCTGCTGCTGAGGTTTCATTTCAACAATGGAGATACTAAAAAAGCAATTCTTTGGCTGTTTCTTACAATTTGTTTAACATCTTTAAAAATACCTATTCACGGGAGTTTTGAAACATTCCTTTCACTGACATTGTTGGAGTGTACAGCATGTAGATTTGGAGACAGATGTCTCTACCAGATGAAGCGAAAAGCTTTTAGCCTTATGTCAAGAAAACGAGAGACAACAGAAACTAAACTAGCACACGGATAGGTGAAAGCACGGTCAAAAAGCTTTAACAGAAGAGAGACGGTGGGAAACCAGAAGAGTAGCTGGATGGCACAGCAAGCCACAAGTAACAATTTCTAGATTCTCATGTGAGGAAGCTTGATTTATTCCATAGTGAAGAGTGTAGGAAGGTGCCAGCTTTTTGTTTTCTTTCCTTTTCTTTTTTTTTTTCTTTTCCTTGCTGTAAGTTTTTAAAAATTACTACTTTTTTTTTGCTGGTTTAGTGTTTTGTTATTAATGTTGGTCTGTTCTTGTTGTTGCTAATTGATGCTGTAGGCATCCTGGTAGTTTCTTTTATACTGAAGTGCAGCAGTTGGTGGTATTTGACTATATTTTAAAGGAAAAGCTGAGTTTATGGTTGAGTTTTGCCACACCCTTCCTGGACATATCTGTGGTCTTGGTAAAGCTAGGCCGTGCTGAAAGACAGCCTGGAAGTGTAGCTGTGGCTACACACACACTCCAAAAGCTGCCCAGCATGCCACTGTGCCCCAGTCACACCTTTAGACTGGGATGCTTTCTGCTCAGGTTGCTTATGATCACAGGCAAAGTATTTTGAAGTGTCATAGCTTATGGGCCTGTTGTTTTTCATAATATACAAATGGGAGTCATCACAGTTTGTTTAGTTTTGGTTTGGTTTTTTTTTTTTTTTTTTCCCTCTTTTTGTGGAACACCACAAACCCTCGTGAGCACCAATGCCAGCACAGAGAGAGGTGGCAAGCAACACCTGAAGTTTGGATGTGGGGGGCAACCACCGCCTTAGGTAACAGAGTGGATTTATGCTGGGTGAAATGAAATTAGATTGGTGTGGTGGTGGATTCGGACTGCAAATTTGGGTGCACAAACAGAAGTGGGGAATTTATGTATAGCCTGGTTTTTGAACGGGATTATAGGTAGATACCTGCTTTTCTTTCCTGGACATAAAGGAGATAGAAGTGCCACCACAGTCTGAAAAGAACACAACTGCAAATTGGGAATGTAGTCTGTTGAGTAACTTCTGAGAGTAACTCTTACAGCAGTAAACACTGGGAAGAGAATTGATAAATTGATTTTTTTTTAATGACTATTTTGTGGTCAGCTTTCAGCAGATGAGAAAAGCTTCAGACAGGGAAATGAGGTCAACTGAAGTCTTTATGTACCAAAGGCAAACACAGAAAACAGAAGTGAAATATTTTGTCTGTCTATAATATTTAAAGCATTGAAGCAGGTTTCTCTCTGATGCTGTTGGGGAAGATTTATCAGTTCCCAGTATCAGCGTGTAGAAGTTTCTTTGGTTACTGAATCACCACCAGTACAAAGATTACATGTTGATAAAGAGAACTATAAGCTCAATTTGTGAGCTCCTTTGGGGTCAGCTTAGGGGGATGCCAACAGTAAGATCCACTTTCCTTTGCTTATAGCTAAACTTCATCCCCTTGCTTATAGTTGAAAGCCCTTGTTCCTGCCAGTCTACAGCACTGTGTATAATACCTGCTTCTTCAGTGAGATGATTCAGTGGGCCTCTATTTATTTTGTGCAAATATGTTCAAGGTGCATGCATGTACAGCAAAGGAGCAACAGCAACAGCCATTGTATATTCCTTTTTATCTGTGAGCACGCAGGGAGTGTTAAAACAGATCTGTATAACATGCATACTCCAAAATTGTTCGCCCCATCCAGCATCAGAGAGGCAACAACAGGTTGGCTTGTCTGAGTCAATGTCCTTCTTAAAACGTGAGCTGTCTGATCAGTGTTCTTGTAGCTTCTCTTCAGGCTGCTTGTTGTGTTACCTCTTGTCCAGCTGGAAGGTGAGACAAAAACAGGGGCGTCAGAAGTATTGTGACAGGTGAAATTGGGGCTGTGGTAAGGAAAATACCCAAGGTTATTAGGAGAGGGAGCACTGAAGGTATTATGGAGGGTGCAAAGGACGAGCAGGCAGAGGAGCTGAAGTATTGCAATGAGCTGGCAGCCTTATGGAGAAAAGGCTAGACATGGTAGGTGGAATGGGGATAATGTAATGAGGTTACAGAGGACACTGGGCATACTGCAGCGAGGAGCAGGGAATTACGGCATGGTTGTTGGTAAATGGCAGCCTGTGCTTTACAAAATCCCTTCAGAGTCTTGTGCTATAAAAATATTTTTATCAAATTACATACTTCACTTGGCTATGCAGACAAGGAGAACACAGTAAGCCAGGCAGCTCCTTAAGATAACTCACTGCTTCCTCTCTTGGCTGCGAGGTTGCCAGTTTCCTTCAGAGCCAGGACCATACCTGTGCTGGAAAACCCAGATGCCCCAGGCTTTCCCACAAGCTGACTTCCACTGCCATTGTAGCTTCTTCCCAAGTTTTCATTTGCTCTTATATATTTCAGTGTCTCATGTTTGTGTCTTTTTTTGAAAAAGGGAATTCATTATGTATTGTGTCTGCCATGATTGAAACAGGACTGCCCAGCTGTACTCTTGTAGCTTGCCTGGACAACTTCTTGCCTACATATGACTGATTTAGGATTTGCCTTCTGATTTCTTGCTGTCCTTCGATAGTTCTGTTCTTCCAGTACTAGGTTCTTAATATATATATAGGTTGTCCTCAGTCTGTTTGCCTTTCTCTCACTTCTGATATTATAGCTAGAGTGGGAAAGTGGGAAAGCATTTGATGGTGGTGGTTCCCTCTTTTTTTATTTGATGGTGGTGGTTCCCTCTTTTTTTTTTCTTTTCCTTTCTTTCTGCTGCAGGCTTTAAAAGAGCATTTTGTTGTGTGTCTTGGATATGCTGGGCTATGATGTGTCCAGACTGCTCTGCATAGGGATGTTTTAAGCCTCCTCGGGATCGTAGTGACTGCACCAAAGGTAATTTGATTTTTTTTTTTTTCTTTTTCAAATAATGTCATCTGTAGACCTCTGTTGAACTTTGTGCTCCACTTTTGGCAGGGAAAAGGGGCATTTCAATTACTGACTTTACAAGACACAAAGTTTGGCACCGAATACTGACACAGGTCCTGTTTCTTGCTGTATAAGGTGTAATCACGCAAGTCTGAACTCCCAGCCCTTCCCGTGCAGTCAGGTAGAGCCAGCTTTGCTGCCGATCAGGTGGAGCCGGGAGACAGCCTGGCCCGCTCCCAGCACCCGGGCGGGTTTGTTTATTTAATACGGGCCGTCTTTTCCCCACTAATGAGCGGCTTCCAACCTGGGGGGCATCTTTATGGCTCTGTGGGAAAGAGGCCTCGGACACCCCTCGCTCCCGCCCCCCTCCCCCCCTTTCGCCATGACGCGCAGGCCCCGCGCCCGAGGCCAACGGCTGTTCCCCGACGGTTGGTCGGGGCCGGCAATGGAGACGGGCCACGGAGTTACTCAGCCTTCCCCTTCCCCGCCTC